>VZTB01004166.1:360034-400696 GCA_013397245.1 Thryothorus ludovicianus
TTTCTATATAAAAAATTATAAATAATTAATCATACAAAATATAGTTTTATTAAAAGGAGATAAGTTGTTTTCTTAGTCTCTTATCATTCAACCATTCCCATCAAATGAATCTTTCAGTTGCTCAAAAAAATCAGTGCAGCTGCACCTCATTTCTCCTATACCAACCTGCATGCCAACAGCTTCCTGCACCAAAATCTGTCAGATTCAATCAGGTTTTAATAGATATCTAAAGCATACATGAAAATAAATGGGAACATCATTAAATTGCTTTTGTTTCATCATTCCCTATTATCCCAGTGGTGATAACTTGGAGGTTATTTATTCCCAGATTCTTGGAAGCCTTTGATATTCTTGGAAGCTATGTTGCGACTCTTCATCTTCAGTGGCCCGATGCCCAGTAATGTTTCTTCTAACCCTGAATCAAGTGTTTCGTTTTTCATTAGTGGGGAGAACACTTTAGCAGCAGACCACTTGGGCAGGAATCACCTAAATCATCTTGCAATGAAATCACCAGGACAGACATGAAAGCAGCTGGGGACAGAGCCTTGATGCCTGTGGAGCATTCAGAACCTTTCCTCCTTGCTTCCAAATTCTCCTGTTCACTCATTAACTTCAGATCAGAAGGGAGGGACAGATATCGCTCTTATCATGTCGTTAATTCAGATAAAGTAAAAGAAAAAGAACTTTTTTCTTTTTTATCTGCAAGAGAGATTGTGATTGAGGGTGAGTCATCTCATGCTTAACAATCAAAGGAAAGCATAAATTCATTTCTATGACAACTTCCAATGCAATACCAGAGTGATTCTTTTGCAGTGTCTAGTTTCTGGGTCCTTGGAGGATTAACACCCTGTATCTGAAGAGTACAGTTTATTAGAGTATGATAAGCAGCTCGCATTCAAAGCTTGCAGATTGACACTTTGTCTTTCTTTCCTCTCCCTTTTTCACCTCTGCTGAAATATCCATACTGAGAAAAGTTTTTTGCCATTGATGTGCTAATGCAAGTCTAGATATAAATTTTAAGTAGCACTGTATAGGACTAGAACAATTGTAACTGAGAAACCAGAGGAATTTCTTTTTATTCCTTGGCCTTGCCAGCTGTCCTGGTTAATTTTTGCAGTAGCTGTGAGGGGGCAGGGACAGGCATGTGGCCATGGCCAAGGCCTAAATGATATTAATACCATCTTATGTCACTGTCAGAACTGGGGGAAAAGGGACTCTTTCTTCCTTCTGGAAGGAACAGTGCTCCTTTCTGGTCCTGGGAAAGTGGTGGGAAGAGGGTGGATTCATCATTGTTTTTTATTGTCTCAAGGGTGGTAAGCATTTTGTGTGTAAATCACCCTCCCAGGGTGACATTTTGTCATTGGTGTTGTTGCTTTTTGTTGTCTTATCTCATTGATGTTTCCAGTAAATTGCTCTTATCTCCACCCATGAACTCTGCCTCTTGTCTCCCTCTGGAAGGGTTATTTTTTTAGTGGGAGTACTAAACTGGGGAATACCCATGACAGCACCATACCCAGCAAGAGATGATCTGTGCCAAATTTTCCACCTGCATTTTGAAATATAGGCAAATTGAAAGTCAGTAGTTTGCTTCTATCAGGTGTCTGTCACTGATTTCTAGGAAGAAATGAGATTGTAAGAAACCAGATTGTGCAAACACTTTGATTATCCCCGAAAATGCTAGATGCTGTCCCATCTGGCTTCTTCCAGTCTAGTGAAGAAATAATATGTATTAAAAAATCAAAAGGAATGCATAAACCCAAATTTTTGGACTTTGTAAACAGATTACAAATTCTCCCTAAATTTATTACATTAAAATATGAAACTTCTTTCCAAATAACTGGCTCCTGCAAAATAGGCAAAAGTCGTTCACTGAAGAATATAAATACCAGCACATTAAACAGTTGCAGGGGTTGTAAATTTTTCTCTTAAAGAGGAACAATCCTCGGAATCTTCTGATCATGTCTATGTGTCTGGCATTTTCATTCTCTCTGTGTGGTAGAACAATTTTTGAGCTTCTTGTTTTAATGAACTTTCCCACCTGCAAAATTATTTGGTATAGTACTTACAGGACTTCAAAAGGGGTTTTCCAGAAAAAGTGAACCCAAGTTATATTTCTCTTAGGAAAAAAGCAGGACAAAGTCTTTTCCCTGGCATATGATCACTAGGCTGAGATGCCTTAGCCCCCAGCACTGCATGTTGAGTCTGAGCTGGTTATTGATTAACAGTCTTTAGCACATACTTGTTCCCAAACAAGCACTGTCTCTGATCCTGCTAAATCTCCTGGACCAAAACCATGCCAGGGAGCATGGGGACAGTTAAACAAGGTACAGGTGCCAGATCCCAGCCTGGTTCCTTCGTGCTGTTTTGTTTGCTAGCATAGGCACAGTCTGTACCTTTATTTGACTTGGTTTTATTGCACGTTACCAAATAACAACAGGGAATGTCGTTCTTTTTCCTCTTAAATTTAATTTGCATTATATTTTAATATCAGATTTCCTCAGAAGCCTTGCATTTTTATATGTAAAAAAACGTTTTTCCAATAACATTAAAAACACGTTTCTTTTTCTGTTTTCCTCAGCTACACTATACTGATGTTAGTAATGATAATATCAGGAACAGTAGTAATGAAGCAATTACTATAGTGCTTAAAAAAGAATTTGCTTGTAATAACGTGGATTAGTTTTCACATAAATGTTAGAAGTATAATTAATTCAGATAAATCCAATTTAGCATTGATACTTTAACTTTGACAGAGATTTATATAAAATATAAGTACAGTTCACATATAAGTGCATTTGGCAATAACGTGAAAACGGGAGTTGTACAGCAGAGAATTAAAGAATAAAAGTTGTTCAAGAGGAACACAGTGAAATGAAAAGAGTAGGTCAATTCAAATGCCAGAAGAATTGAATTTCAGATAGCTTTGTTGAAGTTTAGATGAGGTAGAGGACAATAAAGGAATCATGGCTGCATTTCCCTTTTTAGAAAAAAAATTAAAAGAACATTGCATTTAGCTTTCCTATTACAATTGAAGGGGTAGAATATATGATATTCTGACCCTCTAAAAAGAGAAATTTCTAAAGGCTTTTCAATTTTTTTTTTCCTACTTTTTTTTCTTTTTTTCCTTTGACCAATGAACATTTTGAAAACCTATTTTACATGTTAGAGTCTCCAGTTGCCATGGCAACAACTATACTTTGGGACTCAGGAATTCTCCCAGTTTCTGGTACCATGTGTCTCAGCTGTATTTTATTCCTTTGTCAAGGTGAAAAATGGACATACATATCTGCCCAAGGCCAGAGATTACTTGGCTTCAGAACAGAGAAAACCCAGACACATGGGCCAAAAAGCAGACAAGTCTGAAAGGCACATCACTGCAGGCCTGATGTACACAAAAAACTTGTAGAAGGAGAGAATGATTCCAAAGAAAGATAATTTTGCTGGTATCAGTCTGGTAAAACAGAAATCAAAGTCAATGCTTTTATTCACAGTTTATTTTATTGCAAACAAAAGTGTAGGTAGGATTCTCAGTATTTCATAGTTCACAAGCGTCTTTTGTCCATTAAATACTGCAATTTACACAAACCCAATAAATAATCTGATTTTCCTCTCAAAAGACTACAAAATAGTTGTGTTTTTAGACACAAACAGAAAATTTAGATATTTTTCTTTGCTGAAGACAAACACCTACATTCTTAATATGTTTACAGGAAGGTTTTTGTTTTGTTAGAAAGAAATTCAGCAGAAGGTATTGCATATTACAATCAGCTTTACCTTTTATTCTGCCATTCTCACAGTACGATTTCCCAATGGGTACTTCAGAATATGTTAGAGTGGCATTTGTATAGCACTTTAGCATTCTTGTTAGGAGAGGAAAAGTTAGAATGTGAAAGAAGCAAGTTTTCCACTCATTCAAAATTCCTATTTCACACAGCTGACTTTGCTCACTTCATTTTTCCTGCACAAGGATGAGACCTAGATGCCTACACAAACTGTACTGATGCCAGCGGAGCACCAAGAAACATTGACTGAACAAATCACTGAAGGTGCAAGGTCATAGGCTCTGTGTATAATTTTCAGGAAGTTTTTTGGAATTTCTATGTCACCCATTCACACAACACTACTTCTCATAAAAAGTTAATCCTTTCATAAATGTCTCTGAGTAGAATTTTAGGTAAAATTGTCCCTTTTTAATTCACTTTGCTTTTACTTTTTCTGTTGCATCTCCACGGGTAACAGGGTTTTTTTTTTTTCTGCTGTTTCTCTTCTAAGATATTTTTGTGTTGATTTCTGGCTTTATTTTTCTTTGTCATTTGGGTTTTTAGAAGGTTATTTCAATAATTCTAGAACAATTGGAAGGTATTTGCAATTCATGAAATGGTCAAACAACACATCAGCACAGATTACAAGTTTTATCCAAAATCATAAAGTGTTCCTCTAATGTCTAAACTGTCCTCAGTGAAGAAGAAGTGAAAATTTTTCTCTAAATCCTGGACATCTTTTCAAGCTGCTACATATATTGATCCCTGATGCCTTCTGAGTAATTAGGTAGACAGACAGATATGTATTGTGGTGTTTCCCATTCTATCTTCTCTTGTAAATCTATTAATGTTACACAAGAAGATCATAAATTTGGGGAAAAAAATTGTGTTTGTTACTTAAAATGAGTGACTGAAGTAACACCGTGGAGAGTGACAGATGCACTCATTTGCAAATAATTCTAAGTGTGTGTCCTCTGTGTACAGTTCCAGCTGCAGGTAGGCTCTGCTGGCACTGTGAAACATTTTGGTTTAAGAAGCTGGGTCTGCAGTTGGAGAGGGATTAACCCAGAGGTACAGGCAGGTGTCCTGGAGAGCTCAAGACATGATTTATGACTGTCATTGAAAGCTGATGGGTACAGACATTTTCCATTACCTCAATGAAAACTGATTGTGGGACTAACAGAGCTCAAGAGATGTGGCAGTCCACAGACTTGTGGAGCTGCCAGCAACAGATGCAGGGAGTACACACAAAATAAATGAAACAACTAATTGAAGGGCAGAAAGCAGTGTAGCTCTTGGGCAAGATATGGGAGACAATATGGTATGAGTACAAGGAAAGGTGGATGAAGTAAAGCAAAAAGCATCTAGAACAGTTAGTTTAATAAGTATCTACTGACCATCTTATCAAAGAGATATCTTTCCAGAGCTCATAAAAGATTTAAATGCCACTCCTTCTTACAAGGGTTGGCCCCTAAGGACACACACACACACATTTATGGGTGCTTAGTACTAGGGGCTGTATGAAAATGACAAAGGTCTTTTCAGTGCTTTAATGAAGCCCTCTACAGATTAATGGTTTTGCAGAGGATTCCAGGCCAGAGGAATCATCCAAATAGCAAATATTATTTAATATGTATTTTTTTTCTATAAACTCATAACTGGTGGAACGATTTATCTTTAATTCACACAGATTTGAAGTTGCAGTTCTTAGGCAAGGGAGTTTCAAATGTGAAATATAAAGGAGTTTTGTCTGTCTATTTTCTGTTTTTCTGCAAAAAAATATTGGCTGGGACATTAAATTTGCTAGCCTTGGAGTTGATATACCACCCTGGTCAAGGCAGCTCTGTCTTCAACTCAGATGGTCAGAGGGCATGGGCTTAGAAGGGACTGGAGCGTCCACTCTAGCTTTTATTGTTACCAGAATTTAAGGACTTCAGCTTTTTGTACTGGATATCTTTTATCACTAGCATTAATTGAACTTTAAATGTCCACATATTTTTTATTTATTGCTATTTATAACATAGCCATGCTGAGTGATCTCAGTCACAGAAAAGATTGAAATTTCTTCTTTTGAACCTTAAATGTACTAATGTCTCTGACAGTCCCCGTTTACAACCTACAGGCAACTATCCTTCCTATTTATATTCCTAAATGCTGTTCTGCTTGTGAGTCATGACAACATTTAGTTAAATTCATTATATATCTGTAATGGAAACACAATCCTTTATGTAGCTTACACTGCTTATACAGAACATAAAGAAGTGAAGGAGAATTTATATTTGAAAGGTGTGTTCTTGATCTAATAACTAGGAAGGTTTGGGGTGTTTGTGCACTTTTTAGTCAGCAAAGAAGGCTGTTGGCCCCACTTGGGTTTTTTCCTGACGTGGTGGCTCAGGGAAATCACAAAGCAAATGCAGGATGCATATAATATTTTACTATTATTTTTACTACTATTAACTATTGGTTGTCATATGACTTGGGGTAGAAAAACAGTGCATTAACTACTTTTTTCTAATCTATTTGCCTTATACTTAAGCAGCAGTGAGCTCACTGGGAGCACAGTTGAGAAAGACAGTGACAAGGGTGACAGGCACAGAAGCAGGAGAAGGGGACAAGGGCAAAAGCACTGGGATTGCTATGAAATGTCTGTGAAGGGATGAGCAGTAGGAGGAATGAAGAGCTTGCAAGTATGAGAGAGCTTAGACCGCAGCCAGCAATATAATGACATATCAGTATTTTTTTGTCCTTGTTGCTGAACCTGCTGATACCACTTTCAGCTCCTGCTGTTTGAAAATGTATCATCAAAACCCAGGGAAAAAATCCCAGGATTTTGACCAAAACTATTGTTTTTTCCAACTACCTTATATTTTTGAAGAGAACATTGGAGAGTCACTGAGAGTCTTCCTGCTCTTAGCTCCCATATCTTTGGGCCACCCTCTCAGCTTCCTATGCTCTTGCTCTTCCACGAACCACACAGGTAGTTAATGGGAAGGAGAGGCTAAAAAACTCTGCCTGAGGAGGCTGGTCCTTCTGCAGTGTACTCATCCCTTATTCTGGCAGTAAAAGTTAACAACTCTGAGTTCTTGAAAGCTGGTGACTGAGAAAAATAATAAAAAAACAAAAGACCTGACTGTCTAGATTTTTAACATGAATTATGATAAGAGTATTGATGTTAAAAATGTTGTCCACAAGGCACAACATTTTTTGGTCTTTTGGTCAGAAACAGGAAAGTTAAAAGCTCCTTCATAGTGGGAGATTGGTATTGGGACTGCTGTAAAAAATTGCTCTGTTTTAATTTATGATCAAAGATGAACAAAAGTCAAGCCAATAGCAACAAATCTTTCCAGCACGTATCAAGGATATGGTTTTTTTAACCTTTAGTTGCATATATGTATAATGAATATTAAAGCTTAGCTGTATTTTGAAACTGCTCTGTTTCAAGCACTTACAGGCATTTTTCTGCTATTGCTAATGTGAACTGTGGATTACTGAGTCTAAACTGTAGCATAAGGGTATACTCTTTTGCAATCCAGAAGTGACACATGTGATAACTAGATAATACCAAGGATGCACTGACCCTTTGGCATTGGACTATACACAGGAATATCCTTAGGTACTTAGTTGCAGTTGCTGAGTTTAATTTGTTTGATACAACTCTGTGGTAGACGAAAATGTCCAGACTTAGACCCAAGACCAACCCTGCATCTTTTGAGAGTGGATGGACAGCCCCACTGGCAAATGTAGCCATTGACCCAGGCAGGGCAGGTGGAGCATCCATTCTTTAGCACATTTATAATGCAAAAATACAGTCATGTCATGCAATTGTGTCAGAACACAAACTACCAGCAGCCACCTTGCTCATGGTAAATCATTCCCCAAGGTTCTAAACACTTCAAAGATTGAACAGTATTAATTCTCTTGTCTGAGTGTATAGCCAAATTTTTTACTATCTAACTTTTAAGACCAAAAAGGATGTCTTTCAGCTCATTTATGTTAATGGAATCGCTCTAAGCTTATCGTTGTATGATTAGTCAAAATCAGATCCTACATAAGCATCTATATAAACCATAAGATTTGGAAATATGTTGTCAGAAGAAGAACTTGACAGAATGGTGTAGCAGTCCCTAATGAAATGCATCTCCTTCATAGATGGGACAGCTGCAGCCAATGGGTCTGCTGTCGTGTTTAAAACCCTATAAATACTTCCAGGAGACTGAAATGCAAAAAAAATAAAAGAAAAAGATTGAATGTAAAAACTAAAGGTAATGTAAATTTTTATTCACAGAGACAGATGAGCTTATGAAAAATTAAAATTATATATTGCATTTGCATTGTCAGGTTTCGATAGCAGGGGGATATAGGAGTGGCTTCTCTGAGAATCTGCCAAAATACTTCCCCATGTCCAACAGAGCCAATGTCATTTGGCTCCAGGATGGACCCACATCTGGCCAAGGCTGAGCCCATCAGCAGCAGAGGTAGCACCTCTGGGATAACAGATCTAGGAAGGAAGAGATAAAGCTAGAGAGGAGTGAGAATATGTGAGGAACAGCCCTGAAGACACCAAAGTCAGTGGTGGAGGAGAGGGAGGAGGTGTTCCAGGCACTAGAGCAGAGAGTCCCTGCAGCCCCTGGAGGAACCTACACCAGAGCCAGGGCAGGTGGGTTCAGCCAGAGGAGGCTGTGATCCCATGGGAAGCCTGTGCTGGAAGAGGCTTCTGGAAGACCTGTGGCACTGTGGAGAGAAAAACCCACCCTGAAGCAGATCTGCTGCCAGGACTTGTGACCCTGTGGGGAGGACCCAAGTTGTAGAAGTTCAGAAGGACTGTCTCCCAAGGAAATGACCCCACCCTGGAGCAGGTGAAGAGTGGGGGCAGCCCTCCCTGTTAGGAGTCAGGAGCAGTTAGGAAGTAGGGAAATTGGGAGCACTATTGAGCCTAGGAAAAAGAGATGGGTGAGGCAGAAGGGGCTACAAAGTTTTGGTTTCGTTTCTCATATACCTCACTCTGATTAGATTGGTTGTAAATTCCAGCTAATTTCCCCAAGCTGAGTCTGTTTTGACCATGACAGAAATTGATGAGTGATCTCTTCCTGCCCTTATCTCATCAACCCATGACTCTTTGTTATATTTAATCTCCTCTGCCCAGCTGAAGAGGGAGGAAATAGAGAAGCTTTGGTGGGAGCCTGGCATCCAGCCAGAATCAACCTACCACAAACGTGCACAGTTTCCTATCTTCATATTTAACATATACACACTTACATTTTTGTAAATTCATCTTATGTATATGTCTAAAAATTCTATGCTCAGATTTAGATTTAACCACTATTATAAGATAAATTGTCAACAACCAGGTAAACAGTCTACTCCACCCTGTATGTCTGCAGTTCAGAGGCCTCATATACAATTTTTTTTCCTAATCATAGTATGAAAACAAGCAGAAGAAATATGATATTTCAGGAGCTGAGTCTTGGGTGAAAATTGGCTAGTAATAATAAACATACTTTTCACCAGTTATGATGATACATTTCCTTAGGGCTGGAACATAGGGACATTATAGTATTCGGGAAAATTGTTCCAGAAAAGCATGTTTTAAACTATATGTGGATTAACTGCAGGTTTAAGTTACTGTTGCTCACATTGGAGAATTTAGGATGAAAATACTGGTGTTTTAAAAGCTGCAAGAAACAAAGGTTGTGTTATACCTAAACAGACTAATTTTCACCTAATAAAAGAAATGTGTAACTACTCACTTCACTAAATTTACATTTTATTCCCACTTCAGAGGCTTTGAACTCCCTGTGGAGCAACACATCTGGGAAGTGTCTTGCATAGGAAGTTAGACAAATGAAGAGGCTTTAATGTTTTATGGCAGTCATGTTAAGGAAAATACTTTCATTAGATCTACAGACAAATTATACATTTCAGAGCCGTTTTGTTTTTTGTTTTGAAGTATCATAGTTCAGGACTTCCTCTGAGAAAAGTTCTGAAAATGTAGATTAAATGCCTCAGATGAAACAGTACAAATGAGAACAATTTGTATTAGTGGAGAAGATTACGAGTACGTCCTCAGGTAAAATGCCTTGTGAATTTATATTTCCCATGGAATTCCTTTCACTGTTCCAGGATAATATTGCTCGATTTGCATTACAGTCTGTGCCGTATGTGGAAAGTATGAAATAGAAGTTCTTTCCACCTGCACCACAAACTAGACATTTTGCTGCTTCTGTTCCTTACAGCCTGAGCCCTCCCCCCCCCTTTTTTTTTTTTTTTAATTCAATTAGTGGTGGCACAAAAATTCTATTAAGTACATTAGCCTTTAATAAAGTTGATCTCTCAAGTAATCCCTCTTGCAAAAGTGTATTTTCAACCATTTTAATCTTCTGTTTATTCAGAAAAGCAGACATTTTGACAGCCGCTGCACATTCTTGAGTCTTGCTGTGCTAAATATGTGGATAAGAGAATGGCTGTTCAGTAAACTAAAGTTGTTTAGGAATTTCTTCAAAAGATGGCAGTATGTCATGTTCAAGCAAAGAAGTTTGGAGGTTTGGACTCCTCTCAGCATTTACTGCAACCGACAAAATTTAGGACAAAGATTAACGAAGGTGAGAGGAAAATGGCCATAAGGGTGTCATCAAGTTGTAGAAGAGAGGAGGACAGGATTCAGATCCTGATCATGACATTGAAATGTAGGTGTCTGTGTGTAGATCTTTACGTTCCCATTAGTCAGTGAAGCTCTACTCAGTACAGGCAGGTGTTAGCCAGGCAGGCAGTCACCAGGAGCCAGCTGCAGAGTGAGCTGAATCACTATCCAGCACTTAAAAAAATTACCTAATTCCTCCAGATTTTTTTTTTGTTAGGCTTTAAGAATCTGTTAAGTACAGTTACAAGCTGACATGGAAAAACTCCATCTCTATTAGAAAACTGAATTTATCTTTGATTGCTCTCTGATACTGAGGTATGAAATTACCTAAATGACCTTGTTTGTCCAGTATTGGGCAATTCTACCCTACCAAATACAATGGATACTTCTAGACTGATCTAGTGAGTAGTTTCTGGTGTCTGCTTGTGACAAACTATGCCTAGGAATTACTTGTAAAGCTGCTAAATAGATTAAACCAGAACTGAAACCAGGACAACTGAGTAAGTACAGTCTTCAGATCCAGTGGTGGGGAACACTCCCTGGTACTTTTAAATTTCCTAGCATGAACAGGACTACTAAGTGTGAGCATTCAGAAAAGCACTAATTTCCAATCAGAGCCATCTTCTTGTCTGTTTTAGGAACCAATGACCACTCTGCAATATGGTTATCACAGCTTTTATCCTTTCTGTACATTCAGTGGTCTTCTCTGGTCCTTATTTCTTAGTTAGAAGAAAATAAGTCAGCCTTTAGATGTCATCAAATATGTAGTGCAAAGTGTTTTGTTGTGTCTCCAGCTGACTGGGAGCAGTTGAACCCACTGAGGCTGAAGGATGATCTCTATATGGCTGTTCATTAGTCATGGTCTGCAAAGTAAGTAAGGCATCTGGCCCTGAATCTGCCACTGGATTCTGACCAAAGGCCTCCTAGGGTAACACAGATGTTTTTTGTCCTCTGTGTTTAGACCAGGACTCACCACATCACCTCCTTCTTGTCAGTGACAGAAGGAAAGATTGTGGTAGCCAAGTTTAAGACCTTTGATTTTCCTTCCCTATTGTACACCCCCAAAGATTTTAAAACTATAGAAGTGGAAAGCCAACAAGGCATTACAAATCAATTTGGCCATAAACATATTCCTAAACTGAGAAATAATTTTAGAAAGTGGGAATACTTGTTTAAATAAAAATCATCTAAGGCGCAATTTAAATTATTGCTTTCTTAACTTAAAATAATCCTCATCATGCCAAAGCTGCAGTAACTGTTGAGCTATGTACTAAGATTATTTGTCAAGCTGATCTTTCTCAAGCTCATCACAATCCCACAAGAAGAGAACTGCAGGCACTTTGTTCACATTACAAGAACCTATCTTTCACAGCACAATACAAGCTGCATTTCCTTTACCTGCATTCAGTTGTTCCCAAGTTTTGTTGCACCTCAAGCAACAAACCCATTTAGGCACGTTACAAATACCTTAAATCCTTTGGACATGCATGCTAAGAGAATGAAATGGTTTTTAAATTGTGGAGCTTATTTCCAAGAGGTTGTGTGGCTGTCAAAACTGTCAATGTATTTAAAAAAGATAAAATATAATCTCAACAGATACCCATTGATGGATAGTAAACATGATTCACTAGATAAAGTTTTGACTCATAAAGTTCTGAACTTGATTTAGTATCTGGATTTTAGTACATGTGCCATGAAAATGTCATTCTGTTGTTTTGATCTTCCCAGCAAAAACTGGCCTCTATTGAAGTCAGCCTTTAGACTGTAGATATATGATCACACTTACCTTATTCCCAAGCAAAACAGCACTGCCTTTATCCACAGACTCCTTTTCCTCACATTTCTAACTGTTCAGTAGTCCCACTAGCCTATAACAGAATTTTATAAAATCAATATGTATTTGCATATTACAATATATCAGAATATATTTATTCATAGTATAGAAGACAAAAATGAGTCACATATGAGCAAGTTGCTTAACTTGAAACACACTTAGTAGCAGTATTTTTAAAACAGTTTTGATGACTTGAAAGCTCAGGAAGTTAAAACTGTTCACCTCACTCACTTGAAAGCATAGATTCCATGGTGTACCTTGAAGTCATACCCACACCATTTGCTCTCTTTGCCATCATCCAAATCAATGTTTCCAAAAACAGCATGTTCTAGGAATAAATGCAACTACTTTTGGGGGAGCTCCTCCGAGGTGTCTATGTGAGCTATACATGAGTTCTCTGCCAGAGCCATGAGGAAGAGCTGGTAGTTTTTTATTTTTGTAGCCATGGAGCAAGGCTACTCAAATGTCCATTTTTCAAAAATATATCCATCACTCACCAGCTTTGCTGTAATTTCATATAATGTGATCAGCTGGAGACTTGAAGAGCTCTTCTAGCATCAGGCTTAACCTCAGGGTTATGTTATTCCACTGCTGACTATGAAAAACCAAAACAAATATGTAAACTGAACAGCCTTTGTCATAGATTTCATTATTTTAATCCCTACTCCAGTTGTTCTGGTAAAATAATGAATCATCAACAGCTTGCTGTAAAAGAATATGTTCTTTCAGCACCAGCATAATTTTCATGGTAAGAGCCCTATTTATTCTGTATTGTGAGTATAATCTTCTGCACATTTTTATGATTATACATTTTTTCAGAAGGTTTTATGTTGACTCTTGACAAGCAGTAGTAATGAAGAACAGCTAGAGGTGTTTTTAAACCCCAGATTTTTATAGTATTGTTATGACTGATGCCACTGTTTTTGTGAGGTAAATATATGGATTTACTCACTGCTGCTTTTGTCACCGGTGGGGAAGTGGGAGATCGTAATTGTTGGTGAGACTTAGAGATGGAAGTGTCACATGTAAAAGTCACACTTGCATATTTTGCATAACTTGCATAATTTAACTCGATACAAACCAATGTACAAGAAAATATCACAGGTTTTTGTATAAAGTCACAATCTTTTTTTACGTGTCTTCCTCCTTTTCGGCTGTGTGATCAACTTTTATTTTAAAATATATTTGAGATATTTATTTAGACATTTAAGGCATAAGAACTCTCGAGGAGCCATAAGAACATAGGACGCAGAAGCCATTACTGAGAGACACAAACTGGGTTGATAAAGCCCTTAGAATATTTTAAAAATGAATTTTTTTTGCCTCTGTTGTTTACTGTTATTCTAATCACTTGTCACTTGTTTTGAAGCTTGGGGTGAAATAGATCTGCATATCACTGCAGTCACCTACATCTAAATGGTAAAATTAGAAAAATAGGTGCTATTCAGGTATTTTTTATCTATTTTTGAGGTCTATTAAAACATTCCATTAAGTCTTACGAATCATACAAACCTTTTCTAAATTATAAGGCAAAATAGGAGTGGCTAGGTCAGATGTAGTTAACTAAAACTTTCACCCTTACATTCTACCACACATTTGAACTCTGCAATCATATTCAACAGCCCTTTGAAAATTTCACCAGACAAATATTATGAAAAAACCCCATAATGCAGAGATAAAGGACTAGACCAAGTTTAGAAAGAAAGTCTCTAACATGAGTGAAAAGGAAAGGTCAAACACGTGTCTTGAGCAATGAATCTGCTGACAATCCCACTCTGAAATGAGATTGTAAGATATTCTGTTCAAATCAAGATATCCAGAACAACTGAGGGCTAGGCACTGCAGGAAGTGCAAATTAATGAATGTGAAAAGCTGTTTCATCTAACATTCAACTCCTAAACCTTGAGACTAATGTCAGGTTGATCGAGCACTTGAATTTTCATTTCATAGGGACATGATGATTTGACTGTACTGTATGTACAGTAATTTAAAACATACTCCAGTCATATATAGAGCTTGAAGGGAAGAAATTTGTACAAAGCTTTTCAGTAGTATTTTATCACTTGACACAGGACATTATTTTCAAAAAAATAGTGCTCACAATTTTTGGTCCTCAACATTCAAAGCATTTGTAACACAAAGTCTGGGCAAGTGACTTTAAATTCTAAAATGTCTGTAGCTACAAAATCTACTGAGAAGATTAGAAAAGAATCTACAGTTTGGGTGCAGCTAGCTCAGTTCTTTCACCAACAATGGGTCATGTTTGAACATGGAAATATTGATTCTACACAGAAAATATTATAAATGCACAGATCATAGCAAATTACAACACACACAGAAATGTGCTATTTTATGAATGTACAAATTACAGGAGAAGTCTTAGTCTTTGGGAATGTACTGTAACTCTTTCATGAACTCCATTTCCTCCCATGGAGGAAAACATTATTGTAGCACCTATTTGCAGTGTGCCACAGTTGTATACATCCTCTAGTCATTAGCAAGCAATGCATTTTAGATTGCTTACAATAATTTTCTCTCATTTCAGCCAGCTTCTTTCCAACACAGGAAAAGAACTGCCTGCAAGTCTGACCTAATTTGTCAGGTTTGTGCATGGTTATGTGGGAAAATCCTGTTTTTGTGGAAAACTATGTTGTAGAATCCTATGGCTATTTATGGGAAAAAGGGTCCAGGATTGTCCCCAAAAGATTTAGATTAAATTCAAGACAGAAGTAAGCTGACTCAGACTTTGTAGATGTATCAAGGCCCCTGCCTAAATAGCTTTACACATCTGCAGTATGAAGTCCAAGACCCCTGATATTGCTATTCTGAAACACACTGTCTCCTTCTCCTCCTATGCCCATACGCCCTTATGACATTTAAATCAGGCAAAAGTCCCTAGGCAGCAAGCTACAAGGATTAGACACTGTAACATGGAGCAGACAGATCCCCAAGGACTTCTACTATCCTTAACTACCTACATCTGAGATATCATTGTTGGGACCAGCAGAGAATGCCAAAATCTTGAGACAAACCAATAAACCACTAAATGTGTTTCCTGTTTGCTTGTTTTTCCCCTCTCCAACTGCTATTGTATTTCTGAGGTCCAAGCTGTACTTGCTCTTCATCAAATTTTCAGTCATATTAAAATCTGATTATATTTAAAAGGCTCTGAGTCAGAAAGTCATTTGTATGCAGAATACCATAGCGAAAGTCTGAAGTAGCTGCACTAATTTCTCCCTGTTCCCATCCTGCTGACCTTTTTGTTGCCTGGAGAAGAAGCCTAGAAAAAGCTCCTTGGATTAGCTCTTATTTGAATCCATAAGAAAAAAAACCACCATGTTTTGTATTTGTATTACTTGTTCTGTATCATTAAGATAATTAGATAAAAAATCCCACCAGAGTATAAGGAAACAGTATTTCTGTACTGGAGAATAAGGAACTATAAAAATTAGTTTCATATCTCTTTACAAAAATAGATGCTATTTTTCAAATTTTCTCTCCCACACAAGCTGTAGCCACAGCAAAGCCTTAGGTTTTAGCTTTTATATTTTTTAGATTCTGTGCTGTTTTAGTGGGTAGTTTTAGGTTTCATATTAAATGCTACTAATTTCTCTTCACAGAGGAGATAGACAAAACAATTCCTTCTTTAGCTCAGTACCAAAGACAACTTTAAGGCCCAAGAACGAAAACAAATTGAGAAGAAAAAAGTGGGAGGATGGAGCTTCATAACCTGAAGCTATGGTTGGACAATTATTTTTAATATCCTGATGGACAAGAACTTCTAAAAGTGTGGGACCTCATGATTGGGAGTCCATTTTGTGACCATTTTGGGGCATCTTGGGTGTGATATGGCTGGATTCCTGTGCAGCCCAGGTGTACCCATTGAGGCCTTTTAATAAACACCTACTCTATCCTTTTGCTCTGTCTAGTGTCTGTTCCAAGTTAGTGTCCAGAAGAGATCAACAGAACCAATGAATTAAAACTTGTGAAAGGCTGGGACATGTCTGGGGAGGACATCTGAACCCAGGAGCTTAGAAACCTTCATTATACTCATAATTCATATAGGTCAAAAGCTGCACCCTCTGTGCATATGAGCCCAAGTGTTTGAACTCCACAATATAAACAAAATTGAGATTTTCCATTTGGAGGCTTCCTGAACCTCCTATAAGGAAGTGGGGATGGTCAGGGATAGAAAAGGCACTTCTAGGTCATGGAATGAGGGAGAGGTGGGGAATTACCTGAAGTCAGGTAAGGAAGGAATGAGGAGTAGCAGAGGGTCCCTAGACACATTGAAAAGTCAGGTAACCTGTGACTGCTGCTCCATCTCGCTCTTGTTTTCTCCTAGATCTGGCTCTGGGATACATATGCTAACTAGATGGCAGTGTCTGTGAAAGTCAGAGTAACATAATAATTTATGTTAGAAGAGATGTTTGGAAATTATCTGATCCAAATCCTATTCAAAGCAGAGCAAACTTCCAGGTTAGGCACAGATGAAATGGTGAACCAGGCTGCTCAGAGACAAATCCAGATCACTTTTTTGGGATTCCTCAATCCATCCTCACAACCAGTTCTGCAGACAAGACTAGAACCTCAGCTGCTTCCTTGACTCTGGCCCTTCCAGCGGTGAGTACCCTTCTTATACGCACACCTCTTTCTACTTCATTCTTCATAGCTGCCTAAATTTCTTCTAATTGCTGATGCTGTTGGACAGCTGAATATTCTCTGTGATCACTGCCTACCTCTTCACACAACAGAATCATAGAATGCTTTGTACTGAAAGGGCATTGAAGATCACCTTGTTCCATACCCTCTTCCCTGAGCAGGAATACCTTCCAATAAATCAGGTTGTTCTAAACTCCATCCAATGTGCAGCCTTGAACACTTCCAGGAATGGGGCAGCTATATCTTTTGGACATCTTGTTTCAGTATCTCATCACCCTCACAGTACAGAATTTCTTTCTTATAGCTAACATAAAACTAACTTTTTTCAGTCTGGACCTATTGCCCTTTGTCCTACCACTGCATGTCCTTGGTGAAAAATACTGTCATTTTCTTAAAATCTTCTAGGTAAAAAATAAAGTAGTATAAAACCTATACATTGCTTATATCAGGACTGAAAAATTCAGAGAAACAGAAGGTGCAAGTTTTAAAACAGACATATTTGAGAGAACACTGCCTGATTTCTACAAATACTTGACTAGTACCTCTATATTACTACTTAATTATGCTAATTAATATCTGCATTTGTAATAAAAATTATATTCTGAGGAACAGTAGTTTTTCAATTAATATTATAAAACAGCTGACAGCTAAAGGTAAGTAGTTGCTGTGCAATGGGGAAAATATCTTTTTATTTATACATTGGGACAAGGATGAGACCAGGCTAAAATTGTTTATGATTTATATATAATTCTTTATTTGAGTGATAATATTGAAAAATTAAGTTACTGTAGTACATGGTAAACAGGTAAGGTAGAGTCTTTGCTTGTGTCTGAATACATACATAATGCTAAAGGAAGCTTTTGTTTTAGAAATTTTTCTACTTTCCAAAAATAAGAGAAGTCTTAAATCCAATGAAAACCATTATGCAGTAAACAGGTTTTGTAAAAATATTGGTTTTTTTCATTTATTTTTAAAAATAAGTATCTGAAACTAGACACCTAATAATCTCCCCAGACTGAATATATTTACTAAATCAGTAGCCTGAACACTTCCAGGCCAAAGTGCACTCATCACTTACTCAATGCAGAATTCAACTCCTCTGACCCAGATGTCAAAAAGAGAAATCAATAAAACTTGCACTACTTGAAACAGACAAGTCATGAACAGGAGAACCATTCTCTGCCTGTTTAAGTATAAGTCTCTTAAATATCTGAGAAGGAAATGCTGAATGACTAATAGAAGTTTAAAAGAATTTCCTGGCTATGCTTTATGCAACAAATATAAAAATAATAGGTTATATTTTAACAAGCAAAATATGAGACAGCCTGACATATGGTGATGATGTTAAAGCCTGGACCTCCAATCCCAGAGTTGTGGTAGGGAAACCCTGAAACTGGAGTATCTTTTTTATTCTTCCAACTCCAACAATTTACTTCTAAAGTTTGTGTAGTCCAGTGATTGTTTGCATGAGTAGAAGTCTCCAAAGGCCTGACTTTCCATGCTCCAGTCTCACAATGTCTTTTGCAGGCTTGGTGTGGAAATTTGCAACACCCTGTTCTTCCATGGTTTCATTGCTAGCAATGTGGTTTACTGATGAACAGCTGTAATTGTCTGACAATTTGGAGAAGGGCTGTGCGTGCCACTTGCTCTGAATAAAGGCTATCTCTGTGCTACCTGCTTCTTTGCTGACTGTATATCTTTGTAAAAATACTGTTGACAACTTTAGAGAGTGGTGCTTTTGGAAAATGTGTAGCAGCTGACAGGCTGGATGGGTAGTGCTGAATTTCTTTTTCAGAAAGCATTATTTGCAGGAAATGGCCTAAAATTTCCAAAGTGACTAGAGAGATTTTGAGTGGTGCTTTTTTATTCTTTATTACTGTCATTTTCTTCTGCTTTCTTTTTTTTTTCCTTCTTTCTTTTTTTCTCTCTGTTTCTTTTTTTTTCTTTTTTTTTTCATTTTTCTTTTTTTTGTTTCCTCAGGTTGCACTGGCCTGTGAAATTTTAAATTGTCTTTGTTCTTAGAAAAGAACAACTTAGCTGAATGCTGGGACAAGAATCAGTTCATCTTTCAAATTAGGTGCTCACAAATTCGGGCTGCCCAATCCACATTTTTCCTTTTTTATACAAGGTCAAAAAAATCTCGTCAGTGTCAAAGCAGACTTATTGAAGTGCTCATGCCACCAGTTCATTGGAGCAACGTGACTCCATCCCATGAGCAGCAGTCCTCCTGAAACTGCTGCAAGATGGGTCATTCTTCCACAGGCTGTGGTCCTTCAAGGTCAAGCTCCTCCCGTGGCTGCTCCCTTCTCCAAGAGTCTCCCATGGGGTCACAGCCTCCTCAGGTATCCACCTGCTCTGCTGTGGGGCACTCCCACAGGCTGGATCTCTCCATCCCTGTGGAACCCCATGGGCTGCACCACAGGCTGCAGGAGAATCCTAGTTCCAGTGCCTGGGGCACTCCCTGCCCCTCCTTCTCCACTGACCTTGTTCCTCTTACATATTCTCACTCCTCTCTTTGGCCACAATTACAACTGTGCAATAACTTTTTGTTCATTTCTTAAATCTGTTGCGACAGAGGTGTTACCACCATTTCTAATAGACCCAGCCTTGACCAGTGGTATGTCCATCTTTGGAACTGCCAGGGACTGGCTCTGCTGGACATGGAGGAAGCTCCTGGCAGCTTGTCAGAGAAGCCACCCCTGCCAATACTTGGCCATGCAAACCCAATGCACCACTTTATTCTCATTTGATTATAACCTAGCAAATATGACACAATATTTTGTAATGGTTTTACAATATTGCATTTTACAATGTATTGTAGTAAGAAAAATAATTAATCTGAAAGATATAAATATATATATTATAATTGTTTAAATATGATACAATAAAAATAGGATAATATTAGAACATTATGTTTTATAACACATACATATATATATGTGTATGTGTATGTGTGTGTGTGTACAAAAATATGGATATGTAATACCTTTGAACTCCTTAGCATTATTGGACACACAGGCTATGATGGAAAGCTAAACACATTTCAAGCATCCTGAGGCCAGCAGTGCAGCTTAATGTACTTTATACCATTAAACTGTCCCACCTTCCAGAACAGGGTGGTCACACTCAGGCTGCCTTTTAGAGATGGTTCTTGGCACACACTTGCATCTGAGTCATGGCTAAGAGTAGTTTGGGAGATCCTTGATTGCCTGACGTAACCACACTAGGAGCCATTGTTATTAATTACAGATGTGCCAATAAAGCTGAAAAGCCAGATAACTTCTCTCCCCCACTTCATGTTTCAGACAAGATTGCTGAGAGAGTTAACCAATTCTCCTGGCAGATTTACAGAGTAATGCCAACCTGCTTGAACTATTGCATCTCATATAATTTCTATTTTACACAGTGGACCAGTATTCCTACTCATGATTAAATAACATAGTGAATAAATATGTCATAAAACAGCATAAAGTGTACCTGATTTAAACCTTTTTCTTTAATGTATTTTAAAAAGACTGCTCTTACTCAAATGTTGATGCTAGGAGAAAGAAAATTCTGCTGGAATGTCACATTTTATATCCCCATTACCATCCTCATGACAGACTTGGTTATGAGAATTGTCACACTCATCATGACCTACAATTATTTACATTTTGCACTATCATGTTGTTTAAAGAATCATGTCATTGAGCACATTATAGTTACGTTTAGGTAACATACCTGAAATTTCAGGTCTCAAAGAGTTCTCTTCTAAAGCTGTGGGAAGAAATAATGATCAGAGATAAGGAAAATGGCAGTACAAAGAAGAAAAATGTGATAAACAGTTTTAATGAATGTCAATCACAACACACCAGCTGCTAGGATATTGAGTGTTCAGCCAAAGGGCTGATACTTCAACTACTTATTTTCCTGTATAAACCTAATGAAATGAGCATCCACAGGGTCAGGACCCCTGCTTGCATTCTGTTACAGCTGTCTGGGGAGCTATGAGTTCCATGGTGTTCATGTTCTTAGCGAATTTCCGTGACTTTCGACATGTTGATATATTTGTGGATGGCTGGACGTGAAAGTAATCAGCTGTGCTAAATTCACTGAGAACCCTTGAGTGCTGCCAATTTAAACTTTAGGCTGAACAGACAGTTGATAGAAGTAATTCAGCCAAAAAGTTTCTGTGGTAATACTGTTCAGATTGTAGTTAGATCTGTTCATTTGTTAAGTATTGACCTCCTTTGTTTCTGGTGCCAGAGAGAACCACTAAACCTAACTCTCCTTCAAAGTGCAGGAAGAATGAAGGTAGTTAGGAACTGTGAAATTCATTTGGATTTCTTAAGTCTGTCTTCAATAAGACAATTATTATTATTGAAGCATACTACTCTTCCAGCTGGCATGTTTGTTGTAAAATAAGATTTATCTTTCCTTTAAGAGAAGGTTAATCATATTCATCTTTTTCAGTATGTTCTCATTACCTTTATGAATCATCCTGAAGATTAGCAAAAAACATTACTTCTTCTATTTTCTGTTTGTTAGTCTTTAAGCCTGGAAGAATGATTTGCATGTGATCCCACACTGCAGACTTGCAGTATTTCTTCAGCTCAGGCTAGAATCAATTTGGCAACTGTCAGCAAAAATTCCTGTATTTTGGCACTGAAAAAAGACCCCTGATCATTTATTAATACTCTGCTAACTCCAAAGATACAATGAAAAATGGAAGCATGTAGGGTGAGATTTATGTCAGCTAATTTTATGTGTTTTAAAATTTCACCCTAAAATTTAAAGCAGTCATTCCCTCTGTGGTGATCAATAGCCACTTTCAAAGGACATTTATTCTGGTGTGTATTAGGTATTTATTTTTAGAATAAATGAATCTGATTTGATATCCAGAGTAACTTATTGCACTATAGGACTGTTAAAGGACCCAAAGCACATCTAACATTTACTTGAGACTGGGAGCTAAGTTTTATTTATGCTTGGGCAGATGTATCCTTCTGTTAACGCCAGTCAGAATGCTTTCGATTCTCATGGATTGATATCTGGGCAAAAAATAAATGGGATCCATAGGAATGGTTTCTTATTCTTTGAAAAAATAGGAATGGTTCTAGAAAATATCCTCTCCATCTTACACATGTGTTTTCTCTCTTGCGTTCCACTTGTTATATATAGTCAGATGAAGTCATAAGCATTAAAAGACCATATTTTTTTTAGGACCAAACCTTATTCAATACATTTTTTTAGTCTTTTCCTTTTCAAAATATCTTATTCTCAACATTAAGTGAGTGCTGTAATTTTTTTCTACCTCTTCATGGATATTTGAAGCTTAAGTGAACTTTCTGGACTGAGGATCATCGGGACACAAAACATCAAAGGAGAAAATGATGTTATGGCTCTCTCCTCAGAGCTCACTTGGTTCCCACCAATTTTGTCCTTTTAACCTGCAAATCAGTCTGTAGATGAGCAGTCTAAAGGACTGCTTTTTAATGCTGTGCTCCAGTTTACTCTGTGCCTGGAGAAATGGCACGGATATGAAGTTACCCTTAGCCTGCTGCAAAGCTGGGTCCCTCACTCCTTGGCACATCGCAGTTCTTTCAGTCTGACAGCCAGGGGAAGTCTTCGTTTAGTGATATCTCTACTCAGCATGATATTTTGTGATACAAAAATTGTGCTGCTGTGTCACCCGGCTAACAAAACAGAAATTCTATAGCCAGATTATTTTTGGTTTCACTCATTATTTTCACATAACTAATAGGATTAAAAATGTGCTGCTGTACTCAAAGCAAATTCTTCTAAGATGCAGACAATGTCAGAGACACATAATAATAATCTAATTAAGCATGCTGGATGATGAAAACTGACCTGATGTAGATTTTGGTTCCTAGAGATTTCTGAACATTAGAGAAAAAACAGAATTATTTTTATAAGTTGGAATTCTCCCATTATATTTTCAATTAGTTTTGTTCTTGTTTGGTCCACTTTCTCTCCTATATCTCCTTAAAAAAATTACCAAATATATAATTTGGAGATTGACTTTATGGTTTCCTTGACAAAGATTGAAAACTAGAAGATAACCTGGAAGGTATGCAGAGATGCTGTAAAGAGCCCTGTGCCTTGTGTTTATGTCCTAATGACTCTGTTTTGATGAAGTAGTGAGAATCATATGGACCTTTAAAACTGGGATTAGGAGGGAAGGTCAGATTGTGAAGGAAAGCTGTGATCCTTTTACCTTCCTCAAGCACAGAGTATGTTTCATGGCCTAGGGTTATTGAAGCCTGTTCCCTGCAAAGACTAGATTGATTCTAGTCTCTTCTGGTTGGATTTGTGATTCTCAGCTTAGGCCCTTAATATTTCAAGTTTCTTCTTTATTGCCAGAGAGTTTTGTTCTTTTAACCTTCCCTATGTGGAACTGAAAACAGCTTTACAGCTAAAACAAACTTATAGAAATGGACAAAAAATATCGTCAACAGTCTACTGAATTTACTTGCAAGGGAATGTGAACCACATTCCACAGGGGCTCTATAAAATTTTTAACTAGTTATATCCTTACCTTGTAAGTGGACAGTAAACAGCTGCAGTGTAAATAAGACTTGGGATAAGTTTCCTTCCAGTCTATGCATTGCCAGAGGTGATATTTGTGCTTTCATATCCTGACAAGTGGATGTCTGAGAGAGACTTTTTAGAGACTAAACTTCCTTAAAGGGACAGACATCCTGTGAGCTTTGAAACTCTGGGATCATGTTAATGCAATCACAACTTAATGGGGAGAAGTCTTAACATTAACAATGATGGACAAGAAAGAAAGTAGATTGAGCTCTGCAAGTAACTGCAAGTCTAGAAAGAGGCAGAAGTAGGCTTTTGATATAAACGTATTTGATACACAAACTTAAAAAAGTAAAATTTTGCTAAAGAGAGAGGTAAGGAAACTGACAGTGCAAAATATCCAAACATTTAAAGCAAAGCAATGACATATATAAGAAAGTGAAAATGTGTATGAAACTGAAGTTTTTTAATAGCAATGCTTTTACGAACTGTAGTCATCCTGCTTTTAATGTTCCTTATGATTAATGAATTACATTAATAATTACTTTTTACATGGAACAGTTATATATAAACCAGATTTAGACCAAGTTTGCAACATATCATATACTCAATCTTTTTTGAGAATGGATTACATCTACCACTACAGATTGCATACTGAAATAAGATAGTGGTATCAGAAAACACACCAGAGGCACTTGTGGAGCAGAAGGCTGAGCATCCACTTCCATGCCCCTCTTGTGGTTCACTGCTGCTGAGCAGCCCCTCCATACAGAGCTGGTTGGTGGTGGTTGTAAGGTTGGTTGCTGTGGGGTGTGGTTTCCACCTCTCTGATCTGTTACAGATAAAGCAGGATCAGCAAAAGGAAGATTTGCCCAAGGACACCTTGTTTCTAGGACAGCCAACCTTGTGGGAAACAGCTGTTGTGGGTAGTTTATTATTTCTCAGGATTTGGCTGGACAGCAGTGCATATGAGTTGGGCTTGCATTATAATTGTACAGTCAGCCTTAAACAATGGACTCTTTAATGAATTTCTCTTGGCAACTTCATGTTTTTAGTTATCCCCTATAATATCACCAAATAGGATGCTGCTCTAGCCTTGTGAGTAAACTTATTGGCTGCTAAGGAGCTGACTGTTCTTCTGAGGTGGAAACAAGAAATTGAAGGCAGAGTAAAAAAAAAGTAAAGGAAAGGCTAAAAATACTCAATGAGAGAAGCAAGAAGGAAATTACTGTAGAAAATAACCCTGAACAAGAAGATGTTCTTTAAATCCTACTTTTTAAACTCATATTTTAATGACAATGTGAGGTTCACTACATGGAATTCTTTGATATAGGACACATGCTTAGGTCAAAAGTATTCTTATTCTCTAAAAGAACTTGCAACTATCTGTTCACTGTAGAGACACAAAGAAAGAATCCTATGTTGCTGAGCTGGAGCCAAACTTTTATTATCTGGAGTGGAATTTTTATCTAATCTCCCTGGGTCTGTCTGGGTCACATACTGAGCCACTGGCCCAGGTAATTTAACATTCTGAAAGGGAAGCACACATGACACAAGAACAGAAGACTTTGTTCTGATTTAACCTCAGATTATAATACTATCCTGACACAGATCTGCAAAGATATCATGCTTGGAAAACCCTGCATATATTCAGAAGGGTTGAGGGTTTTTTTAAAAACACCTGTCAACAGCCCTCCTCTTTTCCTAGGAGCTCTCTTACTTCCAAACTTGTATAATTTCCTACTGCAGGTTTTAATTCATGCACCATATTTTATTTGTGGCCTAAGCTGCAAAATATTAGAAAATTATGATAAAATTATTTTTGATAATCATGATTACTTCACAGCAGCTTCTTTTTTTAGGCTTTTATCCTTAGTTACTTCTTTATCTACTTTGGCCTTCCTTGTTAAAGGTAATTCCTGTCTTCTGAGAGTAAAATTGTGAGGAAAATTAAAATGAATAGTGATTTAATGTATTATTTTGGCTTATTAATTTTTATTTGATTAAAAGTTTGTACTGTTTTGATGAAAATGTTTTTTGCATATCATTTTCATTTGCAGCAGTACAGCTGTATATTTTTTTTTACCACCATATTTTGAACAGAGGATATTTGTCTCTGGGCTCTATTTTCATGTGTTATGTAAATGAGAAGGTTTTCTTTTCATTTGAAAAACATAAGGACTGAGCATAACCTTACAAAACCAGTAAAAATGTATCTCTCCATCTGAGTATTCACACTGAAATTTTAATCCACATTTAAAGTCCTCTCTTTCACTGAAAATTTTTGTGGAAGTGAGAGCATGAAATATCTTAAGTTTGTTAAAATGCATTGGATGCATTATCTCAGAAATATAGTAAGCAGCTCATGTTACTTTTTAGTTTAGTTGGAGTTTATTTGGACTTTGGAGTCCCTTGTTACAAAAATGGAAAGGTTACAGAACAATATCAAACTTGAAACCACTGGACAGTCAAGTTTTTTCTCCCATGTGTATTTTAGGGAGTTCAGAATATCTAACCCTATGTAAAAAAAATCTCATAGACTCATATGGAGTCTATCAAAAGGTTATACCAAATTTACTATGGATTATATGTCAGCAGAAGGAATTAAAGTTGATGAGACGTAGTATATATTTATGGGATTTATGTGAGTTTTGTGTAAGTTTGTCACAAAAGGTTATGCAAGAACACTTAACTAACTTTATGTGGACTGGAAGCTAATAGATTAAGTAAACCATCTAGAAGTCATACTTATAAAAGTTATTTTCTGACTGACAGTCAAAATACTGGTACAATATTTATATACACAGTAAGCAAAACTGGTAGCATTAACATGTGCCTATAAAATCTTGGCGTCCATAACTGTAAAAAAACTTAGGCAACTCAGCTGAAGTGACTAAAAGTATGCACTAAAGTATTGTAACAGCTCAAAAACAGACCCTGCATTTTAAAAAGGAAAGCTTTGAGTAAAAAGTTGCTATTGCAAAATACTTAGACCTGTTTATAATTCCCTGACCTATAAAGTGACAATAATAAATGACACACAAAGGATTTTTCTCTTATTCCTATAGTTTCTGGCAAACAAATAGCTATAATGACTTTTCCAGGACTATGTCTTTAAAAAATATCTTGTTAAATAGTATTTACACTACAACTGGAGTTCCTCTGTGTAAATGTCTTACTGTTTAAACAGCCTAATGCTCAATTCAGTTGTGAATCATACTGAGAATTAGAAGAGGGGAAGAAAATTTTAATGAAATCCTGATATTTAAAGGATTAGAAACCAGCTCTTGCTGGGATTGTAAGAGTACAGAGCTTCAGCATATAAATTTCCAAACCTTTTCTCTTATGTTTCCTGCTGACAGAAGACAACTGCATGCTGTAATTAGACCAACAAAAGAAGGAAAAAAAAACCAAAAAAACCCCAACAAAACCAAACTGGAAAGAAAGAGGAATTATACTTGGTCCTGGAATTTCTGAAGCTGAAAGGCAGGAGAACAGGGCAGGACTGTAAAAAAAAATCCTTTTGCATATCTACAGGGTCATTAAAAAAAATAAATATCTGACAGCAAGGTTCCTAGCCTCCATCTAGACATCCATGGAAACCTTCCTAGTATCTGAGAATCTACAAAATTATTTCAGTTATCCAGAGGCTATCTGTGATGGATATATTTGACTCCAGGCTGTACTTTGGTTCAGGCTGACTAAGAAGCAGCAGAGACCTCATACCCTGTGATGAACCTGCAAGCAAGAATACTCCTTACCTGAGACAGATCTTTCCTTGCTAAAGGTGGAGACACCCCTTACTTATGACAGATCACCAGTGACATAACATGCTGAATTAATACTGAAAAACCATTATTAACCCATGTAACTACTCAATATAATTATAAACACTGTATAGCTAATCCATTAGGCATAAACCATTGTCTAAGTCAGAGACTAAGTTTGGATCTAGCCACACTTGGGCTCCATCCAGTTTTGGGATGAAGGGTGTCCTCTCTGAACCTCATGAATCAATGAGAGGGTCTTCCTTAACCCCTGTGCCTCCAGGCTCTGTGTGGGGCATTCCAAAATGTGTTACATACCATCAAATTTATTGAACTCTCCTAAATTATTGTTTCACTTGAATAAAACCTGTTACTGCTTCTGTCATTTGAGTGAGGTGCATTCCACTTATCCATGACACCAGCTGAGCAGAGTAGCTACACCACAAGCCAGAGGAAGCTATGAAACCCTTACCCAAGGCTGTGAGAGATTTAGTTTGGCTAGTCAGAGACTCTGAAGGTAGAATTCTCTCAAGAAAACTAGCTGGATCAGCTTAAACAGCAGCTGTAAACATTTGATATTTGAAAAATGCCCCCAAATACTTTCTTTTATTTCAGTCATGTCCAACTTTTCATCCTCAGCTCCACTTTCCTGAAGGATTTCAAGAAAAATTCTCTGCTCTGCTCTACTCACTATAAAAGGAAGCAATTATGTCTTGCATATCAGTCTGTGGAGGCATGGTGTGTGACCAGGTTTAACATGACTCCTACTCCTGTTTGTGCAGTCTCTCATGCCCTAGTAGATCCGAAGGGGACACAAGAATGGCTGGAAAATTATGTTTGTTCTCTGTTTATCCCCAGATGGTATCTGGTTCCAGTGGACCCATTGCCAGCTGTCACAAAGTTAATTCTAAGCATATTTCATTTTAATTTGGATAAACAAATCTGCAATTGTTTTGGAAAAGCATAATTTATTTAGGAGAATGCAATGAACTTACACATAAGTATGATTATTGTTAGTAATTCTGAATTAAACATATTATGACAAAATTATGTCAACCTATGTACCTTCTGGACTCAAGTGGGGGAAGACAAGATGAACAACATGTTTTATTGTTTTTTAAGGCATAGGTTTTGACATTTTATCATTCACTAGATTTTTCATTCTGATTTTCATCATGTCCTACACCATCCTTCCTGCTGAAATTTTACCACAAACAACTTTTTCCCAGACTAAAACAGGAGAGTTTCAAAAATTCTCTGAAGAAATTTGGGTATCTAAATTGAAATGTTCCCCTTTATCTGCTGGGGAGAGGGCTGCCTTGTTGACGATTTTTTTTCCCCAGTCTATTTTTTATGAGTGTGTAACTGGAACACATTTCTAGATAGGCATTCTAGGATTTCCTAACAAATGCTGAGATATTTCAGCTCCTCATAAGTCTTCTAATTCCCCTTTGACTACAAGAAATCCTTGTAGTTTGTCTGGAATGACTGATTTGCTCATTTCCTACTGCAAAGGCAATTCCCTTAGAGATAGTTGTAAAGTTCTTGCAGCTCTTTCTACCAAGACCTAAATGTAATGGAAGTATGGCACTTCCAGTCATAGAAGATTCAGTCTTGTAACATCTGTGTGAGGACTAGAGGAATGAGTTTTATGGTCTCTGTGTTATTTAGGAGCACAGGGCATAGATAGACGTGGTTTGGGAGAAATCATACAGGTAGTTTATGAATTCAGTGGGTTAATTTAAATCACCATTTCAAACATTTGTTTTATCCACAAATTATTTATCAAACAATTCAGGATGCCAGCCCATGAATTCCCATTCCAATCTCTTAAAGTATTTCTGTTTAAAATTCAAGGTTAGCTATAGAGTATTTCCTAGCATCAGCTATAACTGGGAAATCTGTCAGTACAGTGCTGTGAAACACTTAGAAACAATTTTTTTTGCTGGTCAAAGTGAATTCCTAGTCTTGTTAACACTTGCTCTAGGTCTTTTGCATTAGATTACATTAGTGACAATGTAAGTTGCTCCAAAACACATAATTCACAAAATCCTTGTTATACTCTACTTTAGAGATGACTAAATGGTAAAAACACAGGCCAGTGAACATGTTTTGTTTCTGTTGTCCTGTGGTCTTTCAATCCTACTTGAAAAAGCAGAAAATAGGATTTTAAAAAAAATAATCTAGTTATTTAGATTTCTAACCAGCTCATTAAATATCATTATATGGTTCAAGAGAAAAAACTGAGATCTCTAAAAAAAGTTTCCTTAAGAAAAAAAATATCAAACACTAATCTTCCTGTAGGATTTAATAAGAAAATTTCCACTAAATGTGGGAAGAAAGAGAGAAAGCACTTCTATTCCTGAAGATGAGTTTCAGGTCATTAGCATGAAAACGCATGGCACAGCAGGAGTTTAGAAACAGACCTGGCAGAGTGCAAGAAAGTTTATACTCTTGTGTCCTCGTTTCTTTTTGATGGCTCTTATGTGGAGGGTGTGATATTTTTTGTTTTAGAAAAATCTTGGCTTTGTCTCGAGGTAAAATTCATATGTATGCATATGTATCTCATAAACCAGACTTTTGTCCAGTTCCACTGAGAAGACCATAATATGACACTGGAGAAAAATGGATTACTTCTATCCAGAATTGCTCAATTTTGATTGTAGCACACATATTTTTATTTAGTCCTTTCAAAGCAAAGCAGAGGGCCAGGACTGAGCAGCAGAAAAAAGCTTCCAGTCACTGAACCATTGCCTTTCTTAATTTTTTTTTAAGTGTCTCAGAACTGGTCTCATCAAAGCATTTCAAATTAAATTTATACAGTATTTTTTGAAACTAAAGTTTTTTATTAAAAAAATAAATAAGTAGAAACTTCTCAAGTTCTTGGATAAGTAGATTTTTGGGCAGCTAAGGTTTCTAATTTCCCTCATAACTTTTTTATGGACATTCAATTTTAAAAGTAAAATATGATGGTTTTTAAAGACTCAGGTTTTGCACAAGAAATTTTCTTGCGCTATAGTCCCTAGGTATTTATGATATGAATTATTACATAATTGAAGGTTAAATTTGCAAATCATTTGCTTGGCCTGATGACTTATTAACATTCCCCAGTGCCAGAAGAAAAGTGGAGCATGCACCTTACATGCAGTCCCAGAGAGTCCTCCACGCAGTCCTTCTGCTGATGGGAATCTGGCATATGCTGCTCCTGCACCTGCTGCTTTGCTGCTGCCCAGGGACAGATTGTTGCTCTCACATCATCTGCTTCTGATCAGCTTTCAACATCTGCCAAAAACCCAAGGACACATGCAAGACTTTCTGTAGTGGAAAGGAAGTAAATACATTTTCTTCCCCATGAAAAATGTGCCCATGCACAAGAATTATCAAGTACCACACTCCGTGTTACCATCAGCAGATCCTTCTTGGGAGACCTTTGGTATCAGATTTGGATTGGCATCAAGGCCTTGTTAACTGGAGCTTCTCCATTGATCCTGGTGGCTTCTGAATGAGGCCCCATCAAAGACACTGGCATAAGTTCAAACAGTCTCTGATGAATAACAAAGGCATTCCCAAGTGGCTGCCAACATCACATCCAGTCCTGTCTGAGTCAGGAGACCAGCCTATGGAAAAGAAGAAAGGTAAGAGGTGGAAAAGCACAGGGTGATAAAAAAAGCATTAATGTAACTAAAATTTAAAAACTACTAACAAATTGTTTGATCTTCACAAAAATTAAATGCAGTTGCCATTAAGTGCTTTTATTAATTTTTATTTAACTAATTAATTTAATTTTAATTTTTATTTCATTTTATTTTATTTCATTTTATTTTATTTCATTCTCTTATATTATTTTATTTTATTTTATTAGGTTTTGCTGTTTTCTACAAGGGTGTAGGTAGAAACACAAATTTTTTACTGTCCCTCAGCCCTGCCACTTCCAAAAACATATGCACCTTCCTGGTGCTGATGGTAGAAAATAAAATAACTTTTATGGTAGCAGTATATGTTTCCTCTGTGATCCAGAGTCATGAGTAGCTTTCTTTGAACCAGATTGTTAGAGAAGTAGTGGAAAAGGAGCTTTGAATGAATCTGTTAGCATGCTGAATGACATAAATCATTGTGAAAGTCAGACTTTAAGTGCTCTGCACAGTGGTACAGGCATCTGTCACTAGGTTATTTTAAGGGAAAATGCTAAGTAGGTTCCTTTTAGGTCCACCTTTACTCTACTTGGTGACAAACCAGAGAAAAGTGAGCTAAAACCTTAACGTTTTCACATATCAACCTAAATCACATTTCATAAAATATTTTTCTCTGAATTTTTTTCCATTATGATTAAAACCTCTCCCAAAAAGCAGTACAGAATATTTTACACATGATTTGTTAGAGAAAATAAATCATTCTCAGTAACGCACACTACAGAAATTGTCACGCTATAAGCGACTGCACGTTCAGTTGCATTCCATGAAAGTATCGTGGGATTAGGAAACATTCAGGGTAAATCTAGTCTCCAAAATTATTGAAACCAAGATTACAACTGATTCCACTGGGGCACCTGAAAGGAAGAGAGATATTATAGATATGCCAAATTTATCTGTTTGCCATATCCATAATAATGGATGTTCTGTGTTTAAATAGGGAACCTGTGCTCTACTCACTGCTTGCTTAATGTGAGATCTGTGTGGACTTCTTAGGCACAGAAGGCTTCTAGGAACAGTAAGGCTTGAACTTCTTTTAGCTATAGGATGATTGCTTATAGCACACAGTTTTAAACTGATAATGCATATCTTTGTTCTCAGCATAATACAACAGCTCACAATAAAACAAATAACCATGAGGTTTTTTTTATATTGGTGTGTGTCTGTGTGTGTGTATACACATTTTATGTGTTTTATCTGCACCAAAAATTGTTACAGGCAAGTATGACTAAAATTCTAAGGGTTCCAGTCCCTTCCATGAAGAGTCTAATGTGTTTTACAGAAATTGGAAGTGTGATAATGGACATTTAACTATTATGATCAATGTAATGGTATATGACAACAGAGAAAAGAGAAATAAGAAAAAAAATTTACTTGAGAAAATATGCTTTGTTTCAGGGGTCCCAGACCTTTGTTACTCTGTATGTTCCCACCAGCAGTGGGGACATGCAATAGCTGCAGCAACATCCAGGACAGGAGCTAGGGAACATGCATGTCAGAACATAAACTGCAAAAAACATTGGAAGAGGGCTGACATGTCCTCTTGGTGCACCTGGCAGGAGTCCAGCTTATGTGTGCAGCAATGCTCTGAAAAAGTACCTTGCACAATAGCTTGTAAGTTTTATTCATACAGAGATGAAATATTTCCTAGTTCTAATCTAGCCTTCAATACATTACATGGTTTCAGGCAGTACCATAGGTTGCCTGGATGATACTTAGCAGAAAACAATGAACAAACGAAATAGCTGACATTAAAATATGAGAAATATGATAAAATATGGATATCTGGAGTTGTAGAACTTCAGCAGTTGTCTCATTCTACACAAAAGCCTTTCTCTCTTGTATTTGCAGAATTTCTGAATTTTCAAGAGATAGCTCCACAAAACCAGCATCTCATGGACATCTCTATGTACTACCAGAAGCATCTTCTCACTTGCTCTCCCTTTTACTCATATACACACATGCAGAGACTGGCACAAGGGACAATTTTACAAGAGCTAAGATATTACAGTACCTCTTCAAACAGAGCCAAGTCTTGGTACATTTCAACAAATAATCCCATCTAGCTTTCATTTCTTCTCACTTCCCATCTTTGCAGGGAAGTGTTGTCATGCATAATGTCACCAGACACTGCCTTTAAATGTCCTTTGGCATTTTTAAATTATGCTGAAATCTCTTTGCAGATATGTCTTTAAAGTAGTTATTGGAAAGGATACACAAGGCCTTTTTGTGCTCAGTAATATCCTTATTTCTGGCTGGCCTAAAGAGCAGTGCTGTGGAAAGGAACATCATGCAAGAAGGTTTGAAAACAGCTAGGAGGAACACAGCGTTCCAAGTCCTAATATCTCCAAAAATACCTCTAAAGCAGCTTAGCATGAGTGAGAGTTAAAAGAATGAGCAAAGAGGAAAGAGACTGGCTAAAGGACTGAGTTTTTCCAGACAGGGAAGTATAACTAGTATTTGTTTGTTTTTCAAAGAAAAATCCCACACTCTATCTGAACGCCAGACTCCCTTATAAAGGGACCCACATAAATCACTCTCCTCCCCTCTCCCTGTCTCTGCACTTTGAACCCTGCCCAGAGTGACAGACTGCTCTTCTTCTGCTCCTGTAAGGGCCTCTGAGCTGCCTCTCTACTGGAGCTGTTTGTCTGCAGTGATTCATCCCAGGATGTGAACCAGGAAAAGCAGGCTAAACTGTCTCCCCTGCTAGGAGGGAGGGGAAAAAGGCACCCACGTGTTCCTAAAGTATCTGAGTGTCTGGTTCCTTATGAAAGGGAGAAATAACTGCAGGGCTGGATTTCAGAAGACCACAGAATTTTAAACATCAGGGATGTTTTCAATAAACACTGAAGATGTTTGGCTCATAACCTCGTTCAGATTATGCATCTGGGTCTGCATACTGCGGAAATCTGTCTCCACAACATATGTCAGCAACCTGAGCATTCAGTTGCACTGAGTTTGTCAGTACTGGAACAACATAAAATCTGCTGCTCTCACTTCTTGTTGCTGGCATCCACGACTATCATTTGCCTTAAGGCCCCAGACTAGGAGGGAGGTTGAGGGAAGGGGGAAGAGGCAACCAAAGAGTTCACCTTGATGCCTGTGCTCCTGGGCATTCACTCGCTGGTTAGAGGAGATTCTCCCATCTATTTCCTTGTCTCTGCTCCACTGTCTTCCTTTGACTAAGCTGGAGCATGACTATTTAAGAACTCTGGTAAACCAAAGACCTGTATTTCTTGGCTTACTCTTTCAGTTCCTGCTCTTCCCTTAGTTTTACTTCCTTTAAGATAAAACTGAGGTCTTATCATGATAACCATAGCAATCTTCAGATAAAACAAAACCAAACCAAAACCTATTTTTCATTATCTTCTTTGATCTGTCTGCACCATACGTACTTCTAAGTCTGGGACTCACCCTGCTTGGTGAGACACAGCTTCTTGTGAAGGATGTGCTGAGAAATTATTGTACAAAAGCTACATCTGCTATGTCAAAGCTTGGAGTTTTAAAACCGTCAAATAACTAGCTAACAAGGTTTTAATAAACAGTGGATCCTGATGGCAGAAATTACCATGAAAGCCATTCAGAGACTTTGCAAGAAAATTGTAAAGATATCAGTAGCTTGTCTACCAAAGCTGATAGTAAATACAAAAATAACAGCAAGAGTCTTCAACAGGGATGAAAAGCACTATGCTAGTAGAAGAGAGTTCAGTTTGTAAAGGAAATCTTTTAATTCTATGAGATAATGCCAGATAATAGCACCCACCAGATAGCTCTGTAAATATCCGACAGAAAAAGGTTTGAATTTTCTACTGCTTGAGATTAGCCTTTTTGCTTTTGAAAACTTATTAAGCAAAAAATGTATTAAAAAGGAGTTCTTTTAACTTCAAAATACTGAACAGTTTTTTCTGGTCTCTGACAGAGGTAAAAAGATATTCTAGTTTTAAATATGTGTGCAGGGAAGCCAGGGCTTTACCTGCAGCAATTATTTGTATACCAGTAACATAACTAGCAACAATAGTAAGCTGTTACATAAGAAATACATTTGTTTTGAAATTAGAATAAATGCAAGGGTGAGATGATTTTCCAGATGATGAGGACACCTCTCCCACACACACACATTATATTTTATTTCCTTCTTCTGTGCATTACCTGGCACTGAAGGTGCAGAGACTCAATGCATCATCTCTTTTCATGTGAAGAGAGAGAATGACAGCACACAGCCAGGCAGCCACAACCTAGAGACAACCCCCCTGCTACCCACACTGTGGACTGAGCACAGATATGCCACTGTCTGACATGCTGGAGGAGAAAGGGAGTACACATAGTGGCTTTCAGAGGTGCAAGGTTAACCTGATATGCTCAGCTGTGGAACTTAGAAAATGATTCAGAAGGAGATGCCAGTTGCATTACAGAAAATCTGGAGTTCTTTCACTTTTACAATGGGGGAACTGTGTGCAAGCTTGGCAGGGTCCTGTGCTTTCCAGCGCAGGAACAGGGGAGCTCTAAGCCTATGTTGGAAGATAATCACTTTATAGAGATTGGAAATTGCTAATTACTGCAATATATAGGTTAATGGACTTTTTTTTGCTGCAGCTTCAAGATATCAATAAATGTGCAGAAGGCCATTTCTCATTCCTTTCTGTATTACTGTTAATTTCTTAGTCACGAATTTTAGAGCATTTCCTTTCTTTCTTTCCTAATTTGTTATCGCTCCCTCAGTACCCATCTCACGGTGACCCACAACCCCTGTAACTTCCACAGGACTAATTAAAAGGCAGGAATGTGGTTTGCTGAACATAATGAGGGGCTCTACGCAGAAGTCAGGATCATTATTACTTAGGGCTAGCTAGCAGAGTCTGCCAACTTCTGGTTTATAAAATCGTAACATACAGCTTATACACACCACTGTAAATGCTCTGTGTCTAGTAAATCCTTTTAATGTCTGTGGGTACTGTTTAAATTCATTATCTCCTTAAACAGGAATTCATACAAATTCCAATGTCTATTCTTCCTGTCTGCTGCCAGGGGAGATATTTGGCATACATTTTGTGCTGTTGCTTTATGAACTGACAGGTGGGCTTCCAAACCTTGTAAATATATTCCAGAATAAACGATGGTCTCAGGAAAACAGTATCTGACAGTCTGACTATAACTGGGGGGAAGCATGTAGTCGACTAGCACTACAAAGTAATGCCATAAATCAATAATATATGATTGTGTAGTAGATAACCAGGAATAATCTATATTTCATCTGAGATCTTTACTTCCTAAAGAGGAAGAAAGCTGGTTTTGATTGCAGTATGGACAGCAAGGAAGCTCCTAGTGTAGAAGAGCAGGGGAAAAGTGATGGAAGATAGCTCTGGCTCTTCTCCTGAGGAGGAGGTGTTATGCGAGGAAGAAAAGGATAAATTCACTCCATTCCCTGCATGTGAAAATGGCCCAGGGCACAGCAAGGGGTTGCCACCACCAGGGAGTGGATCTGCAATCACTTGTGTTGGTCCCTGATCAACAGTAGCTCAGGATGCACTGTATGAAGATTTACCACCATGAATTTCAGGACAGGAAAGGGAGCTGGAGGTTAATCCTCATAGGAAAGCAGATCCTCACAGTGTCCTGCACAAAGCTAAGGCTGCTTATTATGGCAATGTAAGTATTACATCTCAGGTTCCGTAGATCCAGGCTTCTCAGTTGTCATGGAAACTGTCCTGGGACTGGTCCATTAGGGGTAGCTTGGTGTCAAGACTTCTCACCATCTGCTATGGTATGCTTTTGGTTGAGTCATGAGAAGGGTCCTGGGGAAGCCTGGATTCCATCTATATCTCTGTATCCTCCAAGCCATGAGAGAGAACATGCTGTTGTTTCAACAGCCCTGGAAAAGGGCTGCAGAGGAGTTTGTGCACTGTGAGAGTGTGTGCAGGGGGAGGCAGGGCACAGCTCATGTAAAAGTTCAAGAGTTGAGTCCCTGAGCTGGTGAACAAAGTCAAGAATATTGCTTGGAGCTCTCAAGATTCACTTCTCTGGTCTGTGTTTCAATTCACACAGAGTTTTCAGACACTTGAGAAGGCTTTCTCTCTTTAAAGATAATGCTGCAACAAAGAGAAGAGAGCCTCTTGCATGGGACCTCAGTGTGGAAGAGAGAAGATGGAAAAGGCTTGATATGGAACGTGGAGGGTTTTGAAGCCAATTCCATAACCACTTGTGTGTGTAGAGTTGGGGTCATCCTGCCAGAATTAGAAAACAAATGTCCATTCAGCGCTTGCTCTGGTTGTAGAGGAAGCCAGCAGGAGATCATGTGAACCTCACCTCTGCCGTCTGTCTCACCAGGACCTCCTCAGAAGTCACAGCATTTATAGAAAGAACGCTGGAGTTTAGGAGGTCAGAAGATCTTCAGGATCAGACTTGGCTAGAGTAGGGTGTTTGCTCACTTATCGAGACTCAGTTTGCAAACACCTCTGCAGAGTGCTTACCTTGAGGTGTCCCCTCATGCAAAAGCCAGTTAGGAAGATAAATTTCAGACCTTGCCTAGCCTGGTTTAGAGACAGGATTGCTTTTCCTGTTCATTGTCATGAGTTAAGGGACTTCAGGAATGAAGAAAAATTAAATGTAATTAATTATTTATTATTGCCACTGCCACTTCAGGTTTGTGATACTTATTTGTGATATTGAAAGAGCTAGTCAGAAATTCTTTGCAAACTGTTTTGTTTCCTTTTTGGTTTTTTTTGGGTTTTTTTGTTAGTGAGGTTTCTTTGCGACAAAGATTTGAACTCAAGGCAAAAATGTTTTTTTGAATATGTCTCTAAGACTGTTTCCACATCTTCTCCTTACCTCAAACTTTCTTTCATAGAAAAGCAAACTTCTTACTGAATTTTGCTGTGAGGCATACCTATATTAAAGGAACTATGCTGTTAGTTTTTGGACTGGGACTAAGATGAACTAGGAAAAGAACTGAGAGCCAAAATAAAGACATATATTTTATGTTAAGTCAGTTCTGAATGTCAATTGACTCACAAAAATGAACAAGTGCCCACGGGCCAGACTACTCTCCGAGAAAAAGATATGCAACTTTTTAATGCAGAATTAGAAAAAAAAATTATTATAAATTATCTAACTGATGATTAATAAATGTCTGAAGTAAATTTTTAAAAATACCAAAGCAACATAATTTCTAGTTTTTGAAAAAGATTAAAATATTTATGATTTAAGAAAAAAGTATATAAAAAAGCAAATATTATAAATTTAAATACGGTTTTCTATTCAGGAATTTACTGTTCCTATTCCCTGTTTAAGTCTGGAACATTTCATCTTCAATAAATATTTCTTTTCGTACATGGTCTTCTGGAACAGTCCCAGTTTAAATGAAAAGACCAGCTTCTTCTAGATTGCCACCTCATTTATACAAGACTGGCTGGAAAAAGTAAACTGAATGAGTTTGGCCTCGTTTTTCTAATCCCTAATTTATGCAGTAATACACATTTACATATTAGTTCAAGAGGGCTTTTTCAGGACTAGCCTCTGAAGACAGGAAGCATAGGTCTGAACACTCTTGCTTTGCCAATTTCCTTAAAACAAGAAAAAAAAAGCAAAAGTGCTCAGAAAATTTCTGCAAATTCCATCCAGGTGTCATGAACTCAGATAACCCTTTCCTTGAAAGATTCATTGTAAAGAACTAACTTTAAAATAAAAAGTATTTGTTCTCTCCTTGCTTTTCCCTAGATGTTAGAATGTAATAGTATTATTTTTATTTTCTGGAAACCAGAAAGGTGCAAGTACGAGAGCTGAACATAGGGATTTTCAAGCCTAGAAAGTGAATGACATGCTTGTGCTCCTAATTTTTTTCCTTTTCTTTTTTTTTTAAATTAAAAGAAATTGTCAGTAAGGGATAGGAAAAGTTACAGTGATGATACTTGACAATAGATAAGACGAACCACCAAGCTTGAAGGGCAGATGTCAGTGGTGCAAAGTCCAAGTGGTGGGTAGGTGCTGATGGTGCTCCTCAGGGAATGATGTAGGGCCAATGAATGTTTAAATGCACACTGGTAATTTACTTCACAAATAAAATCCATATGAGTGAAAAAGTCAGAAAAGTGCAGGGTGGGTTTGCAGCTCAGAGGAATCTCATCCAGCTGGAGAAATGGGAGAGAGGGAAACCCAGTGTCCTGCCATTGGGGAGGAATAGTCATAGGCACCTGTACAGTCTCAGGGCCAACCAGCTGAAAAGTGGCTTGGCATAAAAAGGCCTGGGAGTCCTGATTGGCCAGTTGACCACGAGCCAGCAGTGTGCTGAAAGCCCCCTCCATATCAGTCTGCAATGCCTACCAGCTGAGTGACCTTCTGGTCAGCACTGGTGAGATATATCTGGAGTTCTGGGCCCAGGTCTGGGTTCCCCAGTGCAAGAGAGACAAGGACACACTTCAGTGAAGATCCATCCAGAAGGTGGAACACTGGAGTAGATGATGCATGAGGAAACACTGAGAAAAGTTGGGTTGTTCAGCCTGGAAAAAAAGGATTCAGAGAAGATTTCATTGCAAACTTCAACTAGCTGAATGGGAGATAAAGGGAAACCAGAACCAGGCCATTCTTGGAGCTACACAGCAAAAGGACAAGGGACACAGGACCCGAGTAGAAACAAACAAAATTTAGACTTTGTATAAGGAAAAGTTTATTTGCTGGGAAAGGGAAGGTTATGAAACAGTTTAAGAGGAAACCTAGGGATATGTGGGTCATCTTCACCCCAGCAGGCATTCAGAACTCAGTTGGATGCAGCTCTGAGCAATTTCCTGAAATTTCACACTTGTCCTGGCCTTGAATAAGGGTTTGGGCAAGAAAATTTTCAGACATGCCTTTCAATGTACATTATTCTTTGATTGTATGTTATAGTTATTTTTATTGTGTGTCAGTTATTTATAATTACTTTATATTTATGAAAAATCATATTACATTACATATAAAAATTTTACTGGCTTGGAATGCTTACAAGACAGGAAAGAAAGATGGGGTAAGAAGAAATGTACATAATATGTCCTCAGTGAATGCACAGAAATTTTTACCATACATGAGAGAGAAGGAGGGTACTAGGTCTTGATGAAACAATACCAGGGACTGAACCTGTGCATGTATAAGGATGCTTTGTCCAAGGGGTAAGCAGTAGGGTGTGGGCCAGGTGGTCATTCCTATGGGCTGAATTCAGTCCATCATTTGCTGTGTGTCATTTAGGCTGTTTGCAGAGGATGTACCACCATTATGTGAAAATACTTTTCTGGTTTATCTTTAATCTAGGCATAATCACAGAATGTGCCACAAACCTTGTAAATCTCATTTGTGAATTGAATCTCTTGTGATTTTTCCATGTTTGTTCCAATGTGTCTTATGTTTTACATTTGTCCTTTAAATAATGCAGAACCTTTATTAAATGCTGATGCAATTACCATTAGAAGCATAAACAATTTATGAAACAAAGTCGAAGGTCTCATTTTTCTAAGCAGTTGCTAGGGAAAGAAATTATTTGAAGCTTTGAAACATATTTTCCAATTTCCTGGGTCTGTAGTTTTCATGAAGTATGTAAATGTTAAACACGTACAAATTAATTCTCTGATGGCTTGTCTTACGAGAGAGCAAACCTGTCAAAGCTTTTGTGAAAAGAAAGTCTTCATATAAACTATCAACAGTAATTAAAGGTCTCTCCTTCATTTACACAGTGTTTGTCTCCAGCGGTCTGAATGATATAAGCAAAGTCCCCTTCCCTTCCCTTCCCTTCCCTTCCCTTCCCTTCCCTTCCCTTCCC
>VZTB01004169.1:4326-15194 GCA_013397245.1 Thryothorus ludovicianus
GCGTCCCCTCAGGCCGCTCCGCCACCGCCCGTCGGGCAGCCGAGCCGGCCCGGCCCCCGCCCCTTCCTCTGCACATTCTCCTGCTGCTCCTTTCTGACCCCACGCACTTCTTGCCCGTTCCCTGTTCCACCGCACGGCCAGGCAGCGCCGGGTGCTCTGCCGAGGCTGCGGGACGGACACTGGGGCAGGATCTCCCGCCCGCCCCCTCAGCGCCCTCCCGGCACAGCTGCTGTCCGCCCCCGGGAACCGGCCCGGACTCCAGCCAAAGCGGTGCATTTGGGAATCTGGGATAACCGGTAAATATGGCAACGCACGTAACTGTTGTTATGCTCTAAAGATTTCAGTATGCGACAAGCACCTAGACAGCTCTTTCTGAGACATATACAAGTCTGTTTTTATAAAATCAGTGTAATTCTTTCAGCATTTAAAGTAGTTCTTTGAAGTGAGCTCCCTGAACGCAAGGTTTGTGAAGAACTGGCAGGTGTCTCATTACACGCACACAGACACCGGGAGCTGCTTCCTTTCCCCCAGCATACCTGATCTCTGCTCCATGCAAGACCCTCCTTCAGCTTTCTCTGGCAAAGCTTCAGGATGATGCTGTCTGTGGAAAATGTTAAAACCAAAAACATACGCACCTTTGTGGTGATCTGGTTTGGATATTTTATTTTGAAAGCTCTTTTAAGGCCCGTTTTAACAAAGGCCTCTGCCCATGGGCATTTGATAAAATACAATGCAATATGAAGACTGGTTTTGTCCATCTAACCTTGTCACCTGTTCAGTTACCAGTTTGTTGTGTTTCTCTTAAATATATTATTGCAGAAATATGATTTCACAGCCTCTGCCAGATGCAAAATAACAAATTCTGTGTGGCATTTAGAAAGGAGACAGCTCCTCACACAGAAACTGCAGTGGTGAGTGCTGCAGGCCCATTCCTCCCAGGAATGGTCTTAAAATCCTTGCATTTCTTTCTTTGTTGCTTTACTTCCTCCTTCCCCTTTTCCAGTGCAGTTGCTGTTGTTCTCATGGTGATGATACTTTGTGCTGTGTTTGCCTTTTGGCACAAACGTCTGGAAGAATATAGTTGTTTTTTGAATCCATGGGCATCCACAAGCAGTATCACCTAAGTTGTGCTGTCTCGAGAAGAATGGACTCATGGGAACATAGAAACTTTGTCACAACAAGAGTTTGTTGCATTGAGTGACACAAACTTAGAGCTCTCACAGGGATAGTTAATGACGGATAATAATAAGGAAAAGACACCCATGATAGGTAATAACATAAAAGGCCCTTTGGCCATATTTTTTAATGCCCCACACACTTTGCTTGCTTTACCTGGTGGAGTTTGAGTTTCCACAGAAAATGCTTTAAGAGAAAGGAAATAATTTTTTTCCCAAGACTGAATACCGTTAGGTATCTGTGATACAATGATGTATCTAAAAGCCCCAGACCAATATTTTATTTCCCTGCATAAAAAAAAAAAAAATCAATCATAATCACAGAAGAGATACTTGTTAAGGTCAGGATTTGAAAAATACAAAAAGATTATTTTTTAATTGACCTCCGGAAAATATATGAACATCTTGAAAACGGCTTTAGCCACTTGCAAGCACCTGTGGAAAAATAAAATAAGTTTCCTTGAGTCTGAGGCTTACAGAAAGCTTCTTCCTTCATCTTGGAGACAGTGTTCCTCTGAGTGATGGCACCAGAAAGATGCGGAGGGCCAGCAAGGAAATATTGAACATATAAGATATGCAAGATATATTTTATTAACACTGTGCACATATCTTGGAGAGTGAAGGAGCCACTATATCCTTGTTGTAATATCTCATCCTAATCACAGTGGATGTGCTTTAGCTATCTTTGCGTAGCAAATGGAGAAGGAAAACTGCTTCGACCTCACCTATCCCAGTCATGAAAAATATTCTGGTTCACTTCCGAAGTAAAGTTCAGCCAAGGGCCACCCCAGTGTTAGACCCTGTTCAGCTACAAAGTAATCCTTAGGCTGGAACCCGCAGAAGAATGCTTATTGCCACCTCCCACATGGTTAAAGGCGCTCAAGACACTCGGTAAAGCTCAACACTGGGCCCATAAGCAAAAAATCAAACTCTAAAATAAAAAATTAGACTATGCCTCTCTTGTTTTTGGCTATGGAGCACATTAGTCTGGAATTAAAGCAATAACGTGTTTCAGAATTCAATGTCCAAACTATCAGATAACTGGAACTTCTGATCTTCTTCCCTTGTAAAATAGCATGTAAGTTAAATCTGAAATGCCTGTATTTTATATAGACCACATTTTAAATGCAAACATGTATAGAAATGCTATGATCTACAAAACTCTAGACAGCTATCCTTATGCTATGCATCTATTCCAGAAAACTGGAAACCCCTTGGAAAGTTTAATGTAATTACATCTGACTGTAAATCTTTGACTGTTTTAATATACTCAGGTGACCTAAATAACATTACGCAGAAAAAAAAAATTAATTTAAAGTAATTTGGAAAGAGTATTTGTCTCAAGACCAGTTTCTCTGAGAAATTACTGCTCTGAAAAGTCCTGTATGCCTTGTTTTACAGCCATAATCTTTGTATTTCCACACTGTAAATACTCCATGGTAAATTGCAATGGAAACTCAGCTTGGCTCAAGTTCTCCTGGCTCTGTGCTACTGCTTCTTGGTTAAGGAAATGGATTTCATCCTCAGGTTTTGTCATTCTATGCTTTAATTTACGTATGATTTATGTATCCTCTGCTAGTTTAATGGTGACTTTTCTTCAGTGTGAATTTCTGTTGTGCTCAAACACAAGGGATATGTTGCCAATTGTCCTTTAAAATGTCTCAACCAAACACTCTTGAAAGAGGTGTAAATGAAGATGATGGAAAATCCTGTCAGCAATTCAAATGAGGTTTACTTGACATGAGTTGCTCCTTTCCTCTAGTGTTGTGCCAAGCAGGTTGTCTGAGCATGGCCTGAAGCTGCCCTTCCTAGACTGGCTGTCACTGACATGTATTAGCTGGTTTCATGTGCTTTAGATGGGAGGTGAGAGCTCATCTAAACGTGGAATTTATGTTGCAGTAGTGACACTGCAGTGCAGATCAGCCACGTTGTTCATGTGCAGTAGTTGCCTATTCCTTTGCTATTTTCTCAGGGCTTCTGGAAACAAGAACAGGTAGGAGTTAGTAATAGTCTGGATGAATTGTGGCCAGTTGCACTGCTGTGCTTGAAAAATGCCATTTGGTGTATTATGGCCCAAATAGATCTCCCACTCAGACTGTGGATTGCCCATGCAGAAATACATGTGGGACCTGCTTTTTGAAAGTAAAATTGTGATGCCTCAAAATAATACCCTGTTATTTGTGAAATTTGCTTGTAGAGGGTGTTCCTGAAGTTGGAGTTTGGATTCAATCTTCTGAAGTCACCCTTAAGTCAAAATAGTTATAAAAAGATGTAGAGCTGCTTTGTGGAATTAGGTAGCTACAACAATAGGAGTCTCCACAAAAATTGGGCAATCATTGCCCTCAAAAAAGGTGTGTGAAAAAGTACAGACAGCAAGGTGAAGCTGGGAAATTATGACAAGGGGAGATGAAGAAGGCAGGACAGGGGCACTAACAGTTTGGTCCTGAGAAATAACACAGTGAAAAATCTAAAAGCCAGAATAGGCCTGGGATTATGATAAAATTAACTATCTCAAATACTTTGATTCTTTGTATGTGAGCAAATCGAATTCTATGCTTTTCTTACTAAATAAAAACATGTACTTTTATTCTCAATTTCTTCCTTTAACAAAGCATTCCACACACCAGCAAATTTTCTTTAAACTCTGAAATCAAAAAAGGTATGAGTTGCATCAGCAGTCTTGTGGAGACTGCATTCAACAGCAGTACTGGACTGACAAGCAGAGATAACAGCTAACCTCCAGATTCAGTCAGCCATAAGCACACTGTGAACCCTTTTATTCTAACTACCAAATTGATGCTATTTTTAAAAAAAACCCACATACAGATTATTTTCAAATGAAGACATTTAAGTGTAGCATTTCATTAAAGAAAAAAGTGACAACATATACTTTAGCTTTCTATTTCATCTTAAATCACATAACTAGATTATTGCAATATTCTTTAAATTCAGAAGTCCCTTTCTCAAATGGCAGCGAAAATAGCTTTTCTCGTGACTGTTTAACTTCTAAGTAAGCTACTTTTTTTGCTCTTTTATGTCAATCCTTCCCATGCACTGTCATCATTTTACCAGGGTAATAGTCTATTTTCTTTCCTTCTCTTTCCCTTTCTTCAGTATCTTCTGTAATTTTCTTCACTAGGGGAAAAGTTCTTGATTCTGCTGATCAGGGCATAAATGCTTGAGCAGAGTAAGTTATGGAAGATAATTGTAAACTAAGACTAAAGAAGTGATGGACAAATCCCACATACTTAAATTTCTATTTAAAGAGTGAGCAGGTAGTGAAGTTGGGCTTTTACTGTGCAGAGCAGTGGAAAAATTCTTTGTCTATATTTACAGATATTTGTGTTTGAGTAAGGCTGTGTAAAAAATGGGTAATATGAAAAAAAAACAAGGCTGGAGAAAAAACCTTTTTGGCTGTTTGTTGTCGAGGAGCTCAGTATGGTAAGGGTCCCTGTGCAGCCTGCCCTACACTGAGTCTGGATGGATATTCATAAAAATAAAAAACTAGAGACAATCTTGAGGAAAAAAAAACAGTTGTGGCTATTATCTTGCCTGAAGCTTTGGATTTCTGAAGAGGCATAATAATCACTCCAGGAAGGTTAACTGTTTGGTGTTTAGGGAAAACCATAGGATGTCTAACCTGCAACCCCAGACATCAGGCTTGTCATCAGTTTAGAGCCAAGCTTTTGAGAGTTGTTCAGAAGGAAAGCAAACTGCCAGGGCGAAGAGGAGCTCAAGCCAATCAAGGGAGCTGTGTAGGACCTTAGACTTCACCATGCTGAACTTATCCTCTTGTAAGACAATGGGTTGAAATAATGAATAATAAAAATGTGCCTCTGCCAAAATTTTTCAGCATTCTTTAAATGTCTTTTTTTTCTGTACTTCTGTGAGATTCACTCCTGCTTCCAAAGTTTTCCTGCTGCTCTAGAATTGACAGCTTATAAAAAGTATAATTAGTATTAATTACTAAAGAAACACAAAGGAAGGAAGAATAAACCTCATCCTTACTGGACAGAATCAGCTCTGGTGGTTCAAGATCCAAGGCACACAGAACAAGAGCAGAGCCACTGTTTTTGCAAAGCTTCACTTAAGACCAAAGATGCCTTGTGCTCAGGCTGTCTTCACCTGCTGTGTGGCAGTCTCAGGGCAGAATTAAAAACACAGCTATGCTTCAGGTGAGAGCTGCATCCCTCCTGATCTGTTCTGAAGCTGATGAAGTGATGGAGGTGTAATGTCAGTCGCAAAGCAATAAAGTGAGCATTAGCAACAGAGGAAAACTGTGAAAGGGAGAGCTTGAGAGACAAAGATGATGAATTGAAAAATAGTCAGTTTTATAAAACATTATGCAAACTTTGCTTCATGTGTGTTCCATATCCTTTATGTTTTCTTCTAACCCCTTTGTCTGCCTTGCCTCTGTGTACCACAGTGCTTCTGTAGCCAGTTTCTTCTCAGCCTACAACCTCTGACACTGAATGTAATTTGATGTAATTTCATTAAAGACTGTTCCTGTGATTCTCTATAAACTTTGCATCTTCCATTCTAAGGTTCAGTGAGATGGCTGTAGCAGTGTTGTCGCTGTGGAGACAGGAGCACCAAGGTTGTAACAGAGTTAGTAACCAGAAATATTGTGAAGATATGTGAGTAGTGCTTCTTCATATCTATGTTTAAGTATTACTCCTTTGTCTTCTGTTGCATTTCACCCATGGCCATCTACACATACTGGAATAGCTTCATTTCAGGAGTGTCCTTAGCCATAAAAATATCTCTTTCAATTAATCCTGTTTTTATAAAGGTAGTGATAAAAATTGCAGGATTTGAAATGTTCAGCCATATTAGCTCCTCCAGTGAGCATAATCATCCTGCTTTCATTCAACAGAGCATCTCTCCTTACTCTAGATTAGTTTTTCTCAGTTTGTGGCATTTTTTCTTGGACAGATTAAATAAAAGAGTTGGTAGGTTGCAACGTGGGAAAAAAATAGCCAGCCTCACTATTGCTTCTATTTGATTTCAAGCAAAGACGTTTTTTATACCTTTCACTGTGGCTATAAGTTTTTTGGGTTTTTTTGGTATGCTAATTAAATCAAGGCAGTAGAACTCTATTGTGTTAAAAATAGAGATAAATAGAAACATAAAAATTGCTCATTGTATATAAAGAGTAAATATAAGTTCTCAGAATTTCACAGCAGATATCTTGCTTGGCTCTTGTTTAATGCAACTGTTATGTACATATGAACAGAATTAGGATAGTCACATGCAGATTTAAGAAATGATGGCTCTGAGCTGAATTAAAGGCATGAATTAATTTTCTTTTATCTCATGCATCATTAAATAGTGCTGTCTACTGATTATCTATATATCTGTCACCTGATAGCAACCACAGTTGTTATGGAAATGTCAAGATTATAATTATAGTCCCTCCTGCAATGTAGTCATACTATGCTAAAAAAATCCTTGAGATGATAGTGTCCATGCTTGATATCAGCCCAAACACAAATACATTTTGAGACTGTTAAGGGGAAGATATTTTGTTACTAAGTTATTTACATTCAAGAATTATGTACTTACATGTACATAGGTGAGTGTGTAAGTACAAAATATGTTGCCTTTTGAACTATGTTTTTATTTCATTTGAGATAGACGAAACTTGTCAGAACTTCATATCCCTTGACGAGCATCCCTTTGGCTGAGTTTGAGAATTTAGGAATAATTTAAAAATTGAGTTATTGCTCAGAGAAATCTTGTTTGTTTGGCAGCATGTGTGGGAATTGTGCCCATATCCTTTTGCAGTGGAGCACATGGTGCCCCAGATGTTCTGGCTGCTCCTCCCACGGTCTCTGTCATGTCAGAAGCTGGTGAGCCCTAATGCCCAGTAGCTGATCTGGAGATCAGGACTCCTGACGTGTTTACAAGACTGCATAAGTTTGTGGCAGAGAGAGTGTGGCTTCCCAGGAAGTAAAATAGGTCTGATTTCTGTGGAATATATGGCAGAACTCTGAGAAAAAAAAAATTAAGTCATTATCTGGTAGCTTCTTCAGATTTTATTATTACAGTTGGCCTGTTTCCTTTAGATTTCTGAGACAATATTAATTTAATTATTAAGAAAAAATATTGTCTCATAAGTATACAAATGTATAAACAATCTCTTCCCAAATGTAAACAAAGTTCTAGGAAAATCATATTGAGGAATCTGTGTGAACACAACTTGTGGAGCAAATAATTCAGAATAAAAACCCACTATATGTAAAACCAAGAGTATTGTAACCATTATCTCATTTAGTAACATCTAACTCTATAAATGTTATGTTAACTTAATTAATAAAACAGCTGATTATATGTTATTCTTATCTCTAATCTGAAAGTAATTGTGATCAACTTAATAAGGGTAGAATTGCCCATACTAATTTGTATCTGTAAATGAGATACCTATAGAAATACTGAAGTGTTCTTTTGTTTCTTATTCTCATCACTTGCACAGTACTATATTGAAATACTATTTTCTATTAATTGATTTTGGGAACAAACTTGGTGAATTGTTGTCATATGGATTTGGTAATATTTTGATATCAATATATGATTTCAAACAGAAGTGTACAAAACTGTTTACATGCTAGCCATTCTTAGGCTGCCTTAGGTACCTATTGTATAAACAATTTTATTCAGATAGTCTGTGGATAAGCTTTTGGCAAGAATGTCCATAAAAGCATTCAGTGATGCCAAGGTTGTCTGTAGCTGTTAACCAGGGGTGTCTGATGCTGGTGGAAGCTGTCACAGTGCAGACAGCTGTGTCTATGAGCCCTTTGGGAACAAGAGGGCTGCTGAGCTGCAGCTGCTCTTTTACAGGGGCCAGCCAGCAATCTGAGTTTTTCTCCCTCATAAAAGCCCATTGCAAAAAAAGCCCATCTCTCTAAGAGCTTCACATTTATGCCATCTTTACATGTTCAGTAGCCCATTTATCCTCATCTCTTCACAGACTTAAGGTAGTTTATGGAAAGGAATAAGATGACTGGAATCTCAATTAATTTGTTAATTATTTAGGGATTAAGGCCTTAATATATCCTGATAATTTAAGAAATTTGGTTGATTAGTAGGATTTCATGGAAAATCTTTATCTTGACATTCATTCTGAAATAAATGTTTGAAGATTCGGCTGTTTTCCTATTAGGCATTAACAGCATGAAGTACTTGTCATTCCAGTAGTAAGAAATTCATGTAATGGTGCCAGTGGAAGAACAAACCATGCTCATGGGACACAGCAGAAAATATCTATCCCTCCTGGTAGTAATGAGCATAGCAGTGAAAGAAAGAAAGATTGAGTAAGCTAGACTGGAAACTGTGTAGTCCAGCAGAAGCTGCCAAGGATATTAGTCAGACCCAGACCTGGAAGAGACTTTTTCTGTTCTACCACTGCAGCTCTTGTTCTGAAATTATACCCTCATTAAAGAGACTGGATTTGTTGTATGCTTGCATATAGTTAGGTCCTGCATATATTGCAAAGGCAAATGAAACCCAGGCATCTTTGAGTGGATCTCCAATTCCACGTGTATGAAAGGAAGTCCATTACCCTCCCACCACATCATGTGAAGGGAAAGATACTTTTTGTAGCATTTTTCCTTTCTAGGCATCTCAAGGAACATTCCAAGTCTCTTCAAATGTTGCTCCTTTGAAAGCAGAGATTTTTCTGTAAGAAACAAATGCCTTCAGCAATGTGTGAGGATTTAGCCATGTTGTCCTTGCTGTCCTGTGAAGTGTGTATTAGTGTTGGTATGGTGCCAGAGCTTTTCCAAAGGCATTGGTAGCTTGCCTAGAGCATCAATAAGGATCTTGATTTTCCCATTTTGAAGGGAAGCAATAAGACCTATTCCAAAGACAAATACATGCTTTTGTCTCACATTTGGATTATCAAAGAGAGATTTATTGTCAGGCTCCCCTAATTCAGCTGTATGTCTAGATAAATAGTCAACTAACTTGACAACTCTATTGATGATTGTTCCCTGGCCCTTCTTTTGCTACATCACTCAACTGTGTTCTGCACATGGAATTACTGAGGTCAGGAAAAAAGAAGCTAGGTGGCACTATGGTCCAAAGGGATCATGTGCTGCTTGTGAACAGGGTGAAGTTGTGTGAGTAATCTGGTCTAGAAAGCCTCTAGAATTCAATAAATACCAACAAAAACAGGGTCAGAATTTTTGGAGTGGAATTAGGGAGAGAAGAGACTCATACAATTAGTTACCTTTTGGGTTTTATAACACAACAGACTTAAGCATGTAAACACGAAAAAGAAAGCAGATGTAAAATGGCTTTAAGATTGCCTACACAGATAAAGGTATGAGAAATAGTTTATGCATCGCCTTAGCGTAACTTAAACATATTTGTGATTTTTAAACATATGCTCAGATATTTCTGTTTATATAGATTATTATTTATGGAAGTAGATAAGCTGTGTATCACATGTGTGCAATTACAGGAAATCAACACACTCATCTGATTTGGTCCAGCAACATAGAGGGGGAAAAATAATCCACCCTGAAGCACTCATTAAACCTTCCTTTAATGACTTTAAAGATAGAAGTAAAGGGACCTAGGCTACCAAAGTATACGTTTAATTCGAGCAAATATCTGGGGTGGTTTTTGTAAGACACTCATTAAATTGTCTTCATATGCATATATTTTCACTATGATATGTCAGTTTCAATAATCTCTACTTTTTAATGTTTTTTAGTTGAATATATGTAATTCATCCATTTGTATTTTTATCAGAAATGATAGTCAGACAAGAATATCTTAATACAGTTTTTATTAAAATTGCAAGGCTAACCAAAGCCTTTACCAAACCAGTAATTACTATTTAAGAGCACAAGTAAGCAGTTTAAGCTTAAGAATTCCTTAGAAAAATGCCAAAGTTATCAAAACACAAAACAAAAAAACATCTGGAAGCCTTGGAAGTCTGCGCAAGTAGGCAGTTTAAGCTTAAGAATTGCTTAGGAAAATGTCAAACCTCTTAAAACACAAAACAAATAAACAAAAGCATGTGGGAGCTTTGGAAGTCTGGGGAGGTCCTTATTTATAATTACTTTAAAATCTCAAGATTTGAAAGTAAATAGAACTCTGTCAGAGAAACAACTTTGCATGTGTAGTAAAGCCAACCTCTAGGCTTTTTCATTTGTATCTTTTGCTTATGCAGTGAAGGGGTCTGCACTGCAGCATGCCATGTTTGACCCAAGGTCTTTTGTTAAAGGAGGAGTCCTTTTTTATAGGGGAGTTCAATAGTTGCTGTCTTAGACATGAGGTATTTCTGTGCATCTGTCACAAAAGAGATGCAAAAAATAACTGATTTAGTAGGATTTTATCATGGCAGAAGGTAACAAAAATTAACATATTCTTTCAGAGTTCAGTGTATCATTAATGTGACAGGAAGAGGAATGGATGAGCATGTAAATAATTTGGAAATGCTAGGAAAGCTTCAAGGTTAGTAATTGCTAGGAAGACACTTGCAGAATTTCTGCAAATCCTGCAAAAAAAAAAAGATGAGCAAGATGACTTTAAAAGCTTAATACAATTATAGAATTTTAATGCTCACACATTTTCAAAAATATGAAGGTCAGTGCATAGAACTGCAAGCCTAAAAGGAATAGGAATAGTATTAAGGAACAAGCAGGAAACAAAACAGAGAAAAGAAGTTGCAACAAAGAGGAG
>VZTB01004171.1:9927-60110 GCA_013397245.1 Thryothorus ludovicianus
TGGAAACAAAGAGATGGATGAGAAGCCTGAGCAGAAGGAGCTGGATGGAGGCACATGCTCAGACATTGAGTGCAGTGGCCCTGCTCTTGATGATGATGATGATTACCAGACTTTTGTTAGGAACCATGGGCTTATTTCACATAAATATACTCTAGACCTTGAAGTCTCCACAGGTACCTGGAAAAACTTCTGACATATAGCTGGAGGCAGCCTTTCTCTGAAGGGTTTTGTGCTTGTGGTTTTAGTTTTGTGTCTCTTATTTAGTTAAATGCTGGGGTTACTGGACACCATTTTGCTTTGAGATTCCTGGACACCACTTTGATTTTTTTTTTTATTTATTTTTTATTTTTATGTTTCTGTTTCTTCTAGTAACTGTTCTTAGTTTTGGGTGTCCTTGTGTGTGGTTATCAGATTTCATTAATTACCTTCTAAGACTGAACTTTTGTAGTAGTTGTTGCAAGCCTGTTATAGCACTTAATAGTATCTATAATGAGTCTCTTGTGTTTAAAAAAATCTGTTTATCAAGTATAATTTTCTTTCTCTTTGCTATTCACCTCTCTCTCTATGTAGCTGGGGAATAAGCTGCTAGTTTAAAAATCTTACAGTTGAGTATTTCTGAAACTTTCTCCTTGCAAAGAAGTAAGTAACTTTGTTAGCAAGTGATTACACCTTTTTTTTTTTTATAACTTTGCCAGTGTGAATTACCTGTAAAAAATTCAGGATAGTTTGTGTTTTGGAAGTCTCTTACAATTCCTGTCCTAAGGGAATTCCATGTGCAGACAGTAAGGGTGATATCTGCTTCTCTGTTTGCTGACAACAATGGGTGAAAAGTATAATTTTTATTTGGATAATGGCATACTTGGCTTCTTTGGTAATCAAGAGTAATCAGAGTGGGGATAATTTTGTATTGAATATGAAGAAATTGGTACAACAAGGCCCAGTTCATTTGAACATGGGACAATATGTAATGTAAATAGTAAGACTGAACTTGTTTGTGGTTTATTTGGTGTTTCCTTAGTAAGCATGGCTTAATAACTCTTTCTGGCATGCTGGACTGAACACTCTTCATATTTTCATCACATTTTTTGAATGTGTGGATAGTGATAGAATAATTAATACTGAACAGAGAAGCATTCTGATGTTTGCAAGTTTCCCTCAAGTGATCAAATGTCTTAGAAAGAGTAATTTGCCTTTAGCTCCTGCAATGAAGATACCATAAATGTAATGGACTAACTCTTTTCCCCTGTTTTGAGCAGATATAAAAGTGCAAGAGAATGAAGATAATACTGCCATCATAAACAGTGCCATGGATGCTCACAAACTTCTCAGAAATAAGTTCTGGCCTTCTGTGCAGTCCTGGATTCAGGTGGGATAAAGAGATAATTATTTTTTCTTCATTTTTTTTAGTAAAAAATTGGTGAAACAAGGACTGGGATGCAGTAAAGTTTGAGGGAGAGTGAGCCAAAAGGAAATGAAGGTTGAAGAAACAGGAACAATTAGAGAAGATTTCCATTTCACTAAGGGTGGACTGAAGGAGACTGCAGGAGCTTATTTGATAGCTCTCAGCCTTGGGTGTGGTTCCTATAGACANNGTGTGGTTTCTTTAGAAAATTTTTTTTTTTTTTTTTTTTTTTTTTAAGATAGGTAAAACTTGGCTTCTTTGCAAAGTCTTAAAGTAAAAACACAGCTTATTTTTGTTAGCCATCTCTCTGTCAGGTTAGCAGTATGTCATGGAGCCTCCTGCATGGAATTTGGCCTGCTGAAGGGCACTCAGAAAATGTTTGTCATATCTGTTCATTCTTTATTTTCACTAGTTGCTACTAGTTGTTGTAGTCTAGATGGAAAAAGAATGTCACTTGTAAAACAAAGGAATTTGTGAGATTGTTTCATTAATTATGGAGGAAAACTAGAAGGTTTTTTTGGCTCAGGTTTCTAGAAGAAGGGGTGATAATGTTGTTTTCTTGGTTTGCAGTTACTTACCAAAGCAGGAATCAATGATGATCGGCTAAGATGTGCCATTGAACTCAAGAATAAACTGGAGACTGCTATGAAGAAATACAAGGAAATGAACATTTCCTTTAAAGCAAGAAAAAGAAAAGTGGTGAGTTTCTTAAAAGTTTGTTTTAGTAGAGAGGACCTTTCATAAAGCTTAGCTTGTATGCAGAAAAGTGCTCTTTCTTTTTAGCCCTAACCTGGGAAACTTTTCAATACCAGTTTTATTGTAAAGTACACTAAGTCAGCTGATTGTAGCTTCCCTCCAGGAGCTGTAGACCCCTCTATAATATTCAGGGGCCTGGTTATTAGACCAAAACCATTTAAAGCATCCCTGTTGTTGTTTAGAGTAAAGAAGTGGGTAAGTGCAGATTTTATTTACCCTTAGTTGCTTTATGTGTAACACTGTTAAGTCCTCAGCTTCTTTCATTCTTGTTTCTCTGTGGACATTCTACTGCTCATGTTCTTTCACAATTTGCTAAAGTCTGACTCTCAGTTCAGGAAAGTAATTTCTCTGCTTTGTAGCATTTACTCTGTACTAAGCATGTAATGTGATTAAAGTTATCATAGGAAAGTTTAGAGCATCAAACTGTTTCACAGAGATGAACTCCCTCTGACAGTTCTTGTGAAATAGGTAGACTTTATGAACAGAGGCTGAAAGATCAAATGCATTATTCAGATCCAAAAAGGAGTTTATGGCCTGTTTATGTAGATAAAAAGCAGAGCATGATACTAATTTCTGTTGGCTGTGATGAAATGAAATAACTGTGTAGCTTGATGTGAAAATAAATGCTTTGGGTCAGAGTCCAGACTAGAGTCTGGTTTGGATTTACTGGATTGTAAGAATTTGATTTGGAAATACCACCTTGAGCTAAATTGTGTGGCCTCATTTAGCCATGACTGAGTGTTGTGGACTTTGCCTTCATTGTACAAATGAAGCTAAATCAAGATTAATCTGGTTCATCATCTTAACACTTCCTGATGTGCCACACCAGTCAAAAATGCCAACTCTGAATGAAAAGTACTGAAAGACTGTCTTGTCAGAGGCTTTTGTCTCCAGTGAAATATGTGTGCTACCTTTATGCAACCAGCTATGAAGGAATCCAGACATCTGCTGTCATTCCTGCCATTTGCTTGACAGGACTTCATTTGCTGCACCTCTGCATGGAATATTGGTTGCTATATTTCTTGTAAGATGTAAAAGACACTCAAGCCTTGATTTTTGTGTATGTGTGAGCATGCATGTGTGTATGTGTTTAGAGTGGTATTGTTACCACTTCTGAGAGTGACCAATGCTGTCAGTGTGCTTATATAGCATGTTTAGAACTAATACCTATATTAATTTGGAAGCTAATAAATTCTGTTGCTAGAAGGGCAAAAAGATAAGAAGCATGTAGTTCTCACTTTCAAAATGAAGCAGTGCAGACTCAGTTGAACTAAGCAATGAAAACAATATATAAATATTCCTAGCGTTTCTCTCCAGTGGAAAATAACCAAATTTAGTGTTAGTGTTGAGTTATTTTAAATTTATAACCTGAACATAGAGAGCTTTGTGCAGCAGAAGGAAACTACATAAATTATATTTTATTCATGTGTCAGATGACTTTATTGAAACGTAAAAACATGGCAAATTGGGATTCTGGTAGAACAAAATAAACAGAATCTCTTAGGCCATGTTTATTAAATCCCCATCTGTCAAATATTTACATGTCAGCATGTGAAACCCTGCACACATCTCCTCCTTAACTGAGCATTGCTGCCTGTGTTAGGTGTTGTGGCTTTGTCTGGATGTCCTCGTGTCCTTGGAGCTGTAGCTCTTGCCATGCCAAAGTTTTGCTGTCTTCTGTATCTCTAAAGCCAAGAGAAGAAGTAGTGACAGGCTGTGTGTCCCCAGAGCCCTGGCTGCCAGCCCCCCTGTCCTGCCAAAGCTTTACAGATGTGGTTTGTTGGCACCTGTGCAGATGAGCACCCCTGGAGAGCAAGGGCAGTGAGCAGTGAGCAGAGTGAATCAAGTGGCTGAGTGCAGAGGGTCCCACTGAAGTGGTTTGTGCCTGGTCTGTGTTTGGGTGGGATGGCAGCTCTGGTGAGGCACTCTGGGGCAGCTGTATCCTTCACTGCAGAATGTAAGGATGAATTGTTTGTGTACTTGCTCATTTCAAATGTCATTTTGATCCTGCACCACAGCAAGCCATTCTTCTGGGGAGAGAGTGGTTTTATTTAATTAGCAAATATAAAACAGAGTGATAGGGACTTGGCAGCTTGGCTGAGGACTTGGGCTTGCCCATTCTCCTGGGACTTTTGGCATTTTCTTCGTGCTCAATCTCCTTGCTCCTGTGGTCACTGATTTCTCCCCTTTTCATCTCTTCTATTCTCTGCTTTGTTTCTGCTCTGTCTGGGAACAGAGGGAGTAAAGGCTTTACCCATCCTCAAACTAAGATCAAGAAAGTTGATAAAGGGAAGGGTTTAGTGAGAGACAATGAAACTGGAGATTTATTACTGTGATCTCAACTATAACTCTCAATCTCAGAGATTTAAATTGCCACTTTAAAGAGGGAAGGTCCCAGGGTGCCTTGCCATTGCCATGTGTCATTGCTGTTCTTTTTTAGCTGATCAGTTACACATGGATATGGCTGAAATGCAAATAATTGTATGTATCAGGAGTAGTTCCTGATGCTGCAGTTTAATATGAATATACCAGCAGTGTAGCTTGATGTAAATTACACTGAGAGCAAGAAATTGGTGGTTATCTGGCCTGGTTCCACAGAAGAAATATCTGCTTGGTTCACAATGTGTGTGTTTTTGGCAATGCTTTTTGTTACATCCATACTTTCCATTGTTTTTCATTTCATTTTCATTATCACAGAGCACAAACGTCCAAGGCAGGAGCCTTTGGCAATCAGAGCCTCTTACACAATTACTTTCACTGAAGTTCTTTTTTACCTTTATCTTTACTGAAAAATGGAAAAGTCAAACTGCTTTGCAAACCACAGAACTTTCTGGAGGTTTAGGGAGCTTCCCTTATACAAAGTCACTTGAAGGAAAGCACAGACCTTTATACAGTGAGACACTTCGACTTAAAATGGTTTATAGTGACATGAGCTATAACCACTTCATTCCTTTCTCCTCTGTGAGACTGAAGAACCCAAACCATCAGAGAGTCTTAATTACAGGGAGGGCCATCATTTCTCTGTGACACTTACACCCTGCCAGCACGAGTTGCCTGTGTTTTGTGCTTGCCTCTCAGGAGCTGTGGGAGGAGAGGGAAAAGAAAGACAAAGGTTATCCTTTGACTGTCTAGAAACAAACCCCTTGCAGCAGATTTTATTATTATTAATACATCCCAGTTGCCCAGTCCACACATTCCCACTGCTGTGCCCCCAGCAGATCAGAAGGCAGGGCATTTCTTCTGAGCTGTTACTTTTTCAAATGGGTGGAGAGTGTATGAAATAAAATTTCAGACTACCTGTATTGGTCAAAGGCAAATGAGTTTTTGTGTGCTTCCATGGGTTACGTTCACTGTAGTTAAATCCTTGTTTGGAGTTTCAGTCAGCTTTCTGACAGCAAGTGCATTTTGAGGATATAAACATTTTCAGGGTTTTGAAATTAATTTTTCTGTGAGCCTGAATTTTGGCAGAATCCAGGTGAAAGGGGTGGGAGCTGTACAAAGGCTTTTATTTCAGGGTACTCGGACACGGCCCTTTCTTCTCTGAGTGCCTGCTCGGGATAATTCCAGTGCCCAGTAGAGGGAGTGCACACTGCATGCTCCACAATTTTTCTCTGTGCCACCTTGGTCCAGAGCCAGCCATCTGCTCAGTCTGTTTTTTCAGGTGTTTCCAGACTTTTGACTCTTTTGCAGGAATAACTTAGATCAAATTGTTCTTAAAATATTTTTTTACTAGTTAGAAATAGATTTGTTTCTCTGTGTCTTCTTCCTTTTCTTATAATACTGGATCTTCAGGTTTTTTCCTGTTAAATGTCTGATTTGCTGCTGATTAAATTCAAATGATCTTGCAGTTTTAGAGAGGACAAGTATGTTCTCTATATTAAATCATGCACAATATCTTTCACTTACATCCTTTCCATAAAGAATTACACATTAGGATAATACTTGAAATCCTGACCTTGACAATAGAAATTTAGCTCATTAGCTGGATTTTGTACACTTAAAATATGCTTCTGTCTTATGTAATTACCTTGGGAAGCCATGGAAGGTTTAGTACTCAGGCTGGCTAAAACTTGGGCAGACAGAATCCAGGAAGAAAGACGATGTGAGAAACATCCCATTCAGGTGTCTGTCAGCAGAGGGATCATTTAACAGGCCTGTTACACTTTGAATTTTAAATTCCAAATTACATTAACAGCCAGGGATATATAGTTTTTCATTAACTGTATTCATTACTTTTTGCTTCACCTTTCCTTATCTTCTGTCAAATCTAAGCATGCGCTTGGATCTTGATTTATTCGTGTACTTAATTTTATCCGTGTGAAACATCTGGTTAAACTCAATAATGCCATTAATAATTAGATTTGGAGGAGCTTGTCCTTGCATTGTCCAGATCCTGGTACTCAAACCTCACTATAATACAAGTCAGATTTTTTTCAGAAAGAGTAATGCCAGGAAATTGTTACAAATTTACAATTTAAATATTTGCTGCTAATTACTTAGACCTAAAATACATTAAAAGGTTAAAATTTTAATGTGTTATAAATTAAGCCAAGAGTTCTGCCAATTACTTGGTTGCAAGACTTGTTTTTCCCTGTGTCTTCAACTACAGTTTGGTATTTTAGCAATTCTAATGAGTTATTTCTACCTAATCATTTTGTAGCTTTATAACCAGCTCTTTTCAGGTCTGTCTTTTTGTTAAGTTAGTGTCTGCTTTAGGGGAAAAAAAAAAAGCTGCACTTAAATTTTAGATGTTTTTTTTTTTCTGCTTCTGTAGCCATAGAGAATCCAATCCCACTGACAGCTTTCTGTAACAGCTTCCTGTACTCACATCCTTACAGCTCTTTCCTCTAGTTCATTTTAGAGAAGTTGTTTCTGGCGTTTAGGAAATTGTCCTCAGTGATCCCTCACAGTCCCTGAAACCACATTTGCTAAAACATGCTCAGACCATGCAGCAAGAGAGACACCTTTGTAGAGAGTCTTTTCCCCAGGTGTTGCTTTTCAACAAAACCCCCAACTCTTAACAAAAAGTTGTCCTTTGAAAACTGGAAATGTTTCATGTTAAGATTTGAATGGTAGCTTGATGTTGATTGTATGTTTTCTACACAGGAATGTTTGATAACTACATCAGCATTACACCTAAAGATGTTCTTTACCCAATTTTATACATTGTTAGCATGTAATGTGGTCAGAATAATAAAATTTATTAATATTTATATGGTCAAATTGGTAGCCCAGGCAGCATTTAAATGTTTGGGGTTTTTTTGTCTAGGTAATATTTATCAAAAAATCCACGTCAACCATAACTGTAAAAGTAAACACAGAATATTAAATAGGTCATACAGATACTTAATGCTGCCTCTTCCCTCCTCCCTATTTTAATTGGTGTTATTTTTATTATCATGTTTGTCATGTTATTATTATTTCTGTTAAATGTCTCTTTTGCAATCACTTTTCAGCTAGAAGAGCTTTCTATTTTTTTAAGTTTTATTAGGATGTAGGACTGATATAAAACAAAACACTGTAAAATCAGCCCTCAGAACAGCACTCCCTTGTTAAAGTGTCTGATCACTGGGTGAAGGGTTTGCTTTGGTTTTGTTTCATCCCTAGAGCTGAGTGCTGCTGTGCTGTGTTTTATGCTTTGCCCTGGCCATGCAGCCTGCCACTGCTGGGAAGTTATTAAAAATATCTTGTTATGCAGATCTGGCCATGAATTCTTGGGGTTGTCACTGTGACGACCTCTGATCCCGTGTGGCGCGCAGCTCGCACGATGCCATTTGGAGCTCTTCTAATAGAGTGTAAAATAAAGCAGGGTGTCTCCATCATCAACTTAACCCTTGTGTTAAGTATTTAAGTTTTTCAGGCCGAAGGGTCATCTCCCTTGATTCATCTATGAATACTGAGCAGGGTGTACTCTGTAAGCAGGAGACAGAAATTTGCTTCCTGCTCCTTATCCATCCTACCTTACAAGGGGAAATGGAATATTGAAGGGAATTTTTTTGTGAGGTTCACAGAGGTAAATGTTGCTAAATGTGTATTTCTAAAAATGGAAAGGGAAGAAAATTTTTAGGTGTGAAACATTTATAAATGCAAGTAAATATATTCACATCTAAAGTATCTTTGTACCTGAAATCCACTATCAGAAATACATGCAAGGTTATGTGTATCTTGGATAGAATAATTTTTCACCTGTCTGTATTAAATTAGGTTTATTTAATTGGGATGTGTATTTACCTGTTATTGTTAGACTTGGAAACCTTCACTAGTTTAGCTAAAACTGCTACATCTCCCCTGAATATGATACTTATTTTATGAAAACTGTGGATTGTGTGAGAGAACTTGGCCTTTTATTATGTACCTACTTAAGGATTAAGATGATTTATGCAACCATGTGCTGTTGATTTTGGGGCATGGTAGGACCTCAAGTAGTGGGGTATGAAAATATATCTGTAGGCACATCTTGAATGATTATTGCTAAAGAAATACTAAACTTGCTTTGCAATATCTTCCTGAGGTGATAATTTTGTCCAATGTACCAGTTTTCTTTGCCTTTTTTTGCTGTCCTCTGAATCTGAAGGCACACACTGGTCTGCTAGGTCTGCTGAACATAACAGTTTTTTCTGAAAGTATTCATGAAGATGCAGAATCTTTTGAACTGGTTTTTGAGCTTCCCCCTCCAGGACTGTGAGAATCCTCACAGACTCTTGCTTTTAGGGAAAAACTGGTTTATCAGATGGTTGTTATATTGCTAAAGCAATTTGGAGCAAGGTATGCTCATTCTCCAGTGTGCTTTGGCTTTAAACATTCTTACTAACTCCTAGAAATTAGGAAATAATGTGAGAAGTGCATTCCTAAATAAAAGTCAGCCTGGCCAAGATGCTTATGTGCTGTTGAGCAACTACACGTAGAATGAATGGTGATACTTTTACGGGTGAACATAAAATGTGCTTTGCCTGGACCACATATCTAATTTGCAGTCATGGGGCTTTGAATTTATGTTCATATCACAAAGGGAAGGGGAGGGAGGGTGTGTGGGAGGTTTTTATAAATACAGCTCTGTTAGTACTTTGTGTTTTCCTTGTGTTGCACATAAGAAAACTCAAGCATGGTTCTGAAATCCATCCAAATGCCAGCATTTATTTCCATGTCACCCTGTGTTGGATGATAGAAAAGAATGGAAAAGGACAAACGTGTCTTTATATTAAAGATACACTGTTTGACTTTTCAGTTTCTATTTCTGGCACTAAAGATTTTTACCCCAGTCACTCTTTTCTTACGTAGAATGTCCCCAAATTTCATTCAACATCACTGAAGTATGTTTTGTGTTGCAGTTGAATAAAAAAAGCACGTGCTTAACGTTGCCCCTCTAACTAGGTTCTACAGCAATAAATATTCTGGTTCCCTAACCAAAATCTTCTAGAAAAATATTTAGTTGGCTCTGAGTAGATGCACATGAGATATTGGCATGGTGGAATAATTTGCAAGATCTTTCAGTGAGGGTATTAGCATATAAATAGCAGATGCAATGACGACCATCACAGCTGAGTACATTTAATTTTTAGTTTATAAGATAGAATGGGTTTTTAAATGCATAGCCATCAAGCCTGCTGAAAGACAAATGAAGTTTAGAGTTCACTTGTCTGAGGATGCCTTACATCATTTTTTTTTTTTTAGAAAAGGGAAACAGGCACACATAAAACTGAACAAAAGTGATTTCTTGGGCGAAAAGTAATTGAGATTGCAAACCAAGTTAATTAGACCATGCAAAATTTATTTAATGGTCCCAGCTGTAGTTTGCAAGTGGTGTTTTAGTGAGTAGATATGACTTCTTCACATGCTGTCTTTTCCTTCTTTTTCTACAATAATTAGTAGTGGCTGTACATCTAGTCCTATAAAATGATTGCATTGTATATTTCAGTGATTTTATTGCTTGCTTTAATTATGATTGCAGAGACTTGGGTTTTTAAATCCTCGTAACAGAATGTACCAATCAATTTGTGTAAAAGTGAGAAAAGGATCAAGGGCTTTTCTTAACATCTTTCCAAGGGTTTGTGGTGGGTGGAGGCTTTTCTCACGTTTGTTACTGGTTGGGATGGATGAACAAGGCCTTTAACTGGTTGCACTGAGCTGCACTAACAGATGGAGGCTGTTGGAGCATTGACTGCAAAATAAAAGAAACAATTGCATTTCTACTGGCATCCAGTGTTTTTTCCATTTTTTTTAATAATGCAGAGTAATAAGGAAACATCTGTTTTTTCAAGGTTTTTTTTAATGGATTAGGGAGGAAATGGTTTGACTGCAGTTGTCTAGTTGGAATAGTCAGCACTATTTTAAGTTTTTAGTGAAAAACCATCTTTAGTGAAGATGTTCTAAGTGAGTACAGTGAAAATAATGCCTCTATATTTTCTGTGTTTTTTTAAACCATATTCTCATATGTAAATAAGTCCAGCTCAAGAATCTGAAAATTGCCTAGCTAAATCCCATTTCTTCTCACAGGACTATAGATATCTAGTCAGCAATCCTACCATGTTAAACCAACCACCAACACATAGTTTTGTAAACACATCATTCTAGGACTTAGATAAATAAATACAAAAATAAATATCAGCATTTTAGAGCAGATCAACAGGCTAAAAATTCCCTTCCCCATGAAACCTGAAGAGCAGTGGTGGTGCAAGCAGCCTCTGGGGTCTGGTGTCCCTTCAGGTGGACCATTCTGTGGTGGCAGAGAGGGGGTTCCCCCTCCATCTCTGACAAGTTTCCTCACATCACCTGATAATCAGAGTGGATTTGAAACCAAGAGCTTTTTTCTCACATTCTTTGACAGGTGATTGAGAAACAAGCAGTTGTGTGACTACCTATCTTCGAGGTATTTAATCTCCTACACTGCAAGAAAAGCTTTACATTGTGGTATTTATCACTTGTTCTTGCACTTCCCTTCAGACATGACACACTAGAAGTTTCATATTGCTTATTTTTGTCTTAATCTCCTTTTTCATGGTTGCAAGTACCCTAACCCCTCATTCCTAAAAGGATTGTAATTTACTTAATCAGTCACTTAAAAGTATTGTCTTAAATATTTATATCTTCTGATTTAACAATGGATTTTAGTTCATTTTTTTTAATTGACTGGAAAAGTTTACCTGTAGTGGAAACATAGATAGGAGGTGGTTGAGCTTTCCTACTACATCTGCAGAAGTTGCTTTTGGAGCTGTCTTTATGTTTGAAAAGCAGAACTTTAAAAAAAAACAAAACACTTTTCTAACTAATAATGTTGCCCATGAGCTCTCCCACTTTCTCTAGTGAGGAAATGGAACAAACCAGCATAAATGGGATGGTTCTGATAAAGGACCACTGGAATTAAGTAAATTGAGATATAACTACCTGCTATTACTGTGCAACTTCTTGAATTTCCAACAGTGACAACTTTAATATTTTAAAGTAAAAAGATAACTTATTTTATCAAGGAGGAAGGATTTTATCAAGATAAAGACTTTATGTCTGTTTGAAGAGAAAAGAGGGCTTAATTCCTGATAGTTAGCTAAGCAGCTAATTTTTTTTACAGGAAATATAAATTTAATAGAAGACTCCAGGGAAATTCAAGGGTGTGAACAATACGCATAATATTTTATGAAAATGACCCCCATATTTAAAATCTGGCATTATATGTTATGCATTGTAGCACCAAGTCCACATCTACCTTTTAGAAAATTAAAACACATAAATTCTGTTTAGTGTTTGATATGTGCTGCACTAGCTGAAAGCCATAATGCCCCTAAAACCTTGGGTTGCTTTTCACCTTTCATAAATTCCTGGGTAGATTCTATACAAAAAATAATTTTCAGCTCCGTGGCTCATTGTTATTCAAACTTGATTGATTGTCGTCATTTACTCAGTGAGGAAGTTAAGTGCTCCTGTCATTTCTGAAGAGTATAATTGGGACGTTTCACAGGTCAGCAGCAGTGACAGGTTTCCCTTTTGATTAGTGTTAGACTGATAACAAAAATTACAGTTTCCTATGATTAATGTTTTCTATAGTACTTGAATGCACAGTTCATGGATTGTACCTAAACAAAGTGAATTTGCATCTGATTATGCCTTTTCTCTGTCAGGCTTTTCACATGTTTTAAAGTTTTAGATCATGCAGGTAATACAGCAGAGTTGCTTCCAGTGCAGTTTTCAAGTGCAGGATTAGTGAAGCCCACTGAATTTTAGTGTATTACCATACAGAGAGATATGTGCCTCGAGTGATATGAGCAAATTGGGTGAAATTTCAATTAAAGATAGCACTCAGCTTTCCCTCTAGTCCCCTCAGACAGGACATGCAAAGGAGTACTGATATTATATCCCTGCTATTTTGGGTATAATCTGGCTACTTAAGTTAAATGATCAGGCTGGACTGAGTTGTTTCCTGTAGCTAGTTTGACACCATTTCTCTGTTCCTTAAACCTGTTGCTGTTTATTTGTTTACAGACTGAGTAAAAACTAAGGCAATATACTGAATTTACTTTCCCTGTTCTGTGATGTGAAAGTCAGTTTGTACATTATGGCACAAAGTTGTAGACCAGGATCATCTATGACAAGTTTTTTCCTGGTGAAATCTTGTTTTAATAGCTAGGTAAGAAATGAACCTGAATATCAGAATTGTGATGATGTCCTGCTTGTAGCTGGAGAAATACTGGAGCTTATTTGCTGATGGTTACTTCCAAATTTAAATAGTCCCTAACAGAGAAAAAGGGAATGACAACATCATCAGAATTTCAAAACCAAAATACAAACCAATCAACTTCTCTTCAATCTCTAGCACTCTTCAGATGTGCAGTCAAAAACATGATGTTTTTTTTCTTTCTAAGGACCATTAGGAATATCTTCTAAAAAAGTTGAGGTTTCAGACAGATGTTCTGCTTTCAAATCTGTTGGCATTAGGAGTTTGTGATTAGTGGAGAACATTTGATCCTTCCTTTGATTAGAATTCTGTTTTGGTTTCTGCTGAGGTCAGGCTCAGTGTGCATCTGTCTTGGCTGGGCCAGGTATGGCCTGAGCTGCTGCTTTCCTTTAGATCAGGAAAAACGATTGCAGTGGGAAATAAAAATTAAACCAAGGGTGCAGGATGCACCAGCAGAGCCTGAATGTTGGCAGCTCTCAAGGGAGGGATAATTGGGCTGAGACTGCCTTGGGGTCCTCACCTGTTTCTGGCAGAAGGGTGCTCTCAGATATGATTGCCTTGAGACTGTATTTTAAAATGAATGCTAATTAGGTGTTCCCTAGTAAGAATGCAATAGTAAATCTTGTCATCAGGACAGTAAATCTGGGTTTTTTTAGGTTTTTTTTTCCACTGGAACAACAGCTTTCTTAGATCACAGTAACTTTTGAAAGAAAGGGAAGAATCTTACTTCAAACTTGTACCACCCATTCGTTATGTGTTAATGTGTATTGTGTATTAATATCAATTAACATTCTTTGTTAGAAATTAACACAGTCCAGCTTACAATTAATTATGGTGAAAAAGAAATATTGATTTTTTTAAAATAAGTTATTATTTATTTTAATTTTTAAACTGCATTTAATAAACCAAGACTAGCTGCTAGATTTTGTGGCTTCAGAGTATATGTATGATTTAAAGGAGCTCGGCTGTGACACAAGATTAGAGTAGTGAATTAGATTGGGAAAATTCTGCTGCAGGCAAAACCTGCAGAATCCTCTGGTGCTTGTAACAATGAGTGGTTGGTATGAATATTAGCAGAAGCCAGGTGCACTAATAGAAGTAAAGAACACAGCTGAAAATAGTGAAAATTCTGCTATTCCTTATCTATTGCTTTGGGTAGCTGCAGTGAAGTGGAAAAAGTGATAGCCTGTGCTAAGGTTGGATTTAGTGGATACCTCTTACTATTGCCTTAAAAAAGCACATGGCAAACATACAATAAAGTGCTAATTATGTTGCTGGGAATGAGATGACTGAATATGGGCAAAGGTAATAAAGCTTAAAGTCTCCATCATTGTTGCCTTTTTAGGATAGTTGGCATTTGCTTTTTTAAAGCTCTGATAGTACAGGCCATGTCTGGTGACACAGATTCTTTTAGCTTATGTGCAATTTAGAAATACAAATAATTTTCAGATATGGAACAAGCTTAGAAAAAAATATGGATTTGATGGCACATACACAGCAGTTACTAGGTAAAATTATGTATAGGAAGCCACTTATGTGGGTGAACTACACTGGTTAGTTGGAACTTTTTTTTTTTTTTCACCTATTCAGATTCTGAATTTCAGACTACAAGACAGACCAAGTGCACTTTAAGAAAATCCTGTTTTGTTGGTCTTTGAAATCAGAGTAGTGTGTGGTGGTATAAATGGTTGGGAGGTACCAAATCAGTTAAGAAATGAATGTGTCAAATTATTAGCTCTGTTGTGAAGAAACACTCTGAACCACTGTAATATACAGATGTGAATATTCTTATTTGGGTCAGAGTTAGCTTGTCTATTCATCAGCTTCCCCTTCTGTTTGCCTACTCTGGTTTTGAGCTCTTAAACTATTTGTGATACCATTTAACATGCCACTGGTTATTTGGGTGCTGCTAAATGAGTAAAATCATCCAAATGAGAAGAGGTAAGACTGTAATTTACTCATTAAGTCAAAATCTTGATGCTATTTTAAGATCTTTTTGTCTTATTTTATAGCTTCACACTTTGTCAGACTTCACCAACTGCATGTGTTCTAATGGATAAAAGGGGCTTTAAAGAAGCCCTTAGGATAGAGTATGGCTTTAGAGATAAAATGTTAAGCAAAGGCCTAATCTTAGATGAAGATTAAATACATAATTAGGGAAATGCTTTTGACACAGAGAAGTCTCAGTAGGGCTATCAGGATATCTGCAAAATATTTTCAACGTGAAGAGAAATGAAAAACAGTCTTCACATTAAAATAAAGAGAAAATAACCCCAATGAAAATATCTCTGTAGATGAAAGCCTCGGATGATGACGATGAGGATGAAGATGAATTTGTGGAGGTCCCTGAGAAGGAAGGTTATGAGCCCCACATTCCAGACCACCTGCGTGAGGAATATGGTGAGTTTGCCCAGCTGTGACAAGCTTTATCCCTGCCTGTTCCTGCTGCACTAAGGTAAATAAACAGCCATTCTGAAGTAATAAAGTGATCAGTGGTGTGGGTAATCTCTGCCTGCTCTGAGGAAGTCATTACATGGACACCAGGGCAGTGACTGGCTCTGGATAAACAAATACTTTTAGGGGCAAGAGCAACTGAGACGAGCAGCTTATTTCATTCCATCATCTTCCACAGGAGTTCAGAGCCAGGAGCAGCAGCCTGTGTGCCTGTAGGTGTGCAGAACACATACTGGGAGTGAAGGGATTGCAAAGGAAAGTTGGCAGTGAGCTCAGTATTGCAGATATGGTGACAGTCTGGTGAGCTGGGGTAAGGTGCTGTTCCATCACCTGCATTGGGAGCAGCTGGAGATGCACAGCCACTTCCTCCCATAGAATGGCCAACTTAGAGCTCTGCAGAGTGGCTCTTCTTGTTTAGGTATTGCTGTCAGAAGATGTTAAATGCAGCTCAGCTTTCAAGTGCAGAATTACAGCCACAGGGCACATGATGACAGATGACAGACTATAATTTTGCATTCTTATTAAAAGTAGATAGTTTTTAAATGAAGTTATACTTCCTGTGTGTTCTTGTGAAATTGAGAGTGGTGTTACTGAGGAAAGTTCATCTTAATTCAACTGCAGTGCATTGCTCCTTGTCCTTTGTACCTCTTGCTGTTAAGTCTGCAGCTTTACCCCTGTGTAACTCAGTGTGCTTGAGGACTCCCGAGATTTCCATGCATTGTAGAGAAGGGTAGCTGCCATCAAAATGTTTTAAGTTAAAAACCTGTAAGAAGAGTCTTGCTCCTATATTTGTCCATGAATATTTGTGTAAGACTGGTGCTGTGGCTTTTTCAATCCTTTTGATGCTTATTTTTCCCATTTCTGCAGTTTACCTCATAGAAATGTCAGGCTGCAGCTACCACTGTTTTCCATATCTTTAGCAGCAGCCTAAGTAATCCTAACATGCAGAAGTTCTGTTTATTCTTGCCAGCTTCCACTGGAAGTGAAATGCATTTACCTCTTCCCTTTTATCCCACCTTCCTCATGGACACAAATTTTTTAAGAAGTTTCTTACCACCCTTTTGTATCACACTATTACAATACTTGGCTGCTATTTGAGTTCCTTCTTATAAGGAAGGATAAAAGAAGCTCGCTATCTACTCAGGGATATTTAAAAAATCTATATAAAATGGATTAAGAAATTCCCAATTTGTATTTAAACTGTTGCTGATAGGAAAATACATTATAGTGAAGAAGTCAGAAAACAAAACCTCTCATTTTGTATACCTGTGGTTATGTAGGAGCTAATAGTCACACTTGGCTGTTCTTTATCTGATGTGTTTGTTAAAAATAACATTTTGAAAGAAATTAATATTTCCTGATGCTTCTGAAAACATCCAGCTTTACTTACTGCCATTTAAAGCTATTATGTAAGTTCCCAATTTAGGAAATGGTCTGAAAAGAACTCAGAATTCCTGAAAATCACAGCTTAGAAAATGCAAGTCTGCATGAGTGGAATGTTCTAGCTGGAACATTAAACCTCCCATGTAAAATAAAATCCCAGCATTACATGGAAGATGTGAATGGTTAAAAGCTTTTTTCCCTTTTGTTGATACTTTTCATGAACAAGCCAGATTAACTTGGTACAGTAAACTGGAAAACAAAGTTGTAAAACATGACTGTGGAAATGGATTGAAACATGACATGTAAATTATTGATTTAAATGTCACTTTATTCCCTTTCATTGCTCTCATAGAAATGTGTCCTACCAACAAGGTAAATTTTGTGGTTCTCCTGAGAGCTGAAAAACTTGTTAAAAGTGAAAATTTATTTAGAGAGAAAGGCAAGTTCTATGCATAAGTATAGACACATGCAGTTGTATTATCTGTGTGTTTATGTGATTAATAACTCCAGTCTCAAAATTGGTGACAATATTAAATACAGAAGGTGAATAGATCATGGGTGCAGTTTGGGTGGAGGTAAAATTGAGCAAGTCAATTTGAATCTTGATGTATAAGATGAAATGTAAATTTGTTAAAAGAATTTAGGTGATTAGATAATTGAAGTGTGAAGATATAACCCATTAGAGGTGTCATGCCAAATTAGCATTACCAGAATTTTAATGACCTCCCATTTGTATAATCCTTATTTACACTTGCATCTGATGTCTGCAGCTGACAAGAGGCCAGCCCTCCTGTGGGACCACAGGGTCATTTAAAATACACTGTGGTGCTAAAGAGGAATATTCAGCTGAAAAAGAAACAACACTGAAAATAATTTTCGTGTGGTATCCCAGATCTCGCCACTGGGCACTGATATTGCTGATACTACTGACAAGTGACCTGCCCTTGCATGGCTGGTATTGCTAAGCCCTGGAAAATGGAGCCATTATTCACTTAAAGGAAAACTTCAGGGAGAAATAAAATCTTGCTCCTACTGGAGATTTTCCACATTCCAGCCTTTGCTGGTCAGCTGTTGGATCCTTTGGCATAAAGCCCAAGGGTGGATGAGGTAAGGGATGGAACTGTGCAGCCCCTGACATTGTTCTTGTCCCACAGAACAGAATTTTTGGCTGATACCAAAGGATGAGAGATTGCTTCCTGCCCTTGGTGGTCTTGGCCTGATTTGCAGCTGAGCTCTGGACCACATGGGAAATGATCTGTTTTGAGGGATGTGCTTTTCCACATAAAAATGGAACAATTCTCAGCTCCAGTTCAAAGCACCCACTTTAGTTGGTAAAATATTATTTACCCATGCAATAATGCCTTGAAGACAGGGGATTCCTGTTGCTGTTGTACAAGAGGAAACCATCTGACTTGGGACTATTAGCATGGAAGCAGTCTATTGGTTATCAAGTTTCATCTTTATCCAAAATTACATTAGGAATGACTGTGCAGTCACAAGCCATTATTTATACTCTGGTTAATAAGATTATTTCTTGTGTATTTGAGCCTTAAGCTGAATGCTTTTAGTTTGCTGATATCTACTTTACTAGTTCACTTTCCATCTTAGAGATTTCTTTCATATGGCAATCAAAGTTACAGTTCTAAAATTCCAAGGTTTAGTTCTATCCATTTCTGAAATTCTTCCCTCTTTTCTTCACAATGTCATGTGCTTTTTTTGGGTTAGATGCCCCCAGACTGCCTTTCCTAATCTGATAGTAGCTCAGTTGTACTTTTCTGTGTGTTAAGTAGCTGTTGTTGAGTCCTTGAACACACACACATGTGCTGGCTAGATGGAAATTAAAAATTATACCTAAGCATTTTCCTTCCTTACTGCAGTGATTTCTCAGTTTGTCTGGGTCTAGCTTTTCAGTCAGATTTGATTTATCTGGTCTTCATACCTCAGGAACTTCTGAGGGGATTCTCCCTGCTTGTGAAGGATGTGGAGAACAGTTCTATGTGGAGAAACAGCTCAGTAGAGACCACAGCAAAAACAAACTTGCAGACTCCAGAGTGTGTGAAGCACCATTGTCAGGGGCTGAATATGAGACTTAGAATTTCACTGTCTAAGCTCAATAAAGCTTTTACCTGACTTCTAGAAGGGGGAAAAGCATATCATGTTTTGCAGGGGCAATGTTAGACAGAATTATTTACCTCTTTGAAATCTGAGTTCCTTTTTCCTAAATTTGAAAACTGCAAGTAACACACTGTTGTGTTTCTCAGCCTGACAAGTCTGCTATCTAGAATAAGTTTTCTATTAATATTACTCTGAATCCTTTAGAAAACAGTAGATGTAGTTGTTACATGATGTGAATAGCATGTGTTGTTTTATCATAAATGTATTGAAAACAGATATTCAGCATTGAAGTTAAAACCCCAGACCAGAATTTTTGTAAAATGTGTGTGGGGTCTCCATATCTCTTAGGATATAAAACTCTAGAAGTATTTAATTATGAGCCTACAAATGAGATTGTCTCATTATGTTTGTGTGTTTTGATACACCTGTATATGCACAAACACAAGTCCTCTATGGAATCACAGAATCATCATTAAAATTGGAAAAGACCTCTAAAATCATCAAGTCCAAACTTTGACTGAGTACCACCATGCCCACTAAACCAGAGTTGCCACATCTATTCATTTTTGGAATACTTTCAGGGATGGTGACTCCAGCACTTCTCCAGGGAGCCTCTTCCAATGTTTAACTGCTCTTTCAGTGAATAAATATTTCCTCATGATCAACCTGAACCTCCTTTAGCACTGCTTGAACCTCCAGACACCTAGCTACACTGAGCACAATAAATGAGTAAAACTGTAATGCAGTATTTGGAATGAATATTAACTTTTCACATTTATGAAAAAGCATGATTATCCCTTCCAACAAAATACTTCAACATCCATGCAGAAGTATTGACTGTAGATATTTCTTCTGATTCATGCTGATCACATGATCATGGAAACTTTCCTCATTCTCAGGAGAGGTCCTGCTATGTAAATAAGGTTCCCAGAAAATCTAACAGGATCAAGATATACTTGATTTCTGCTAAAGTTTTTGGAAATTAATACTCACTGCACAAGATGTTGATATACTTTCAAGTTAGTTTGCCACAGCAATATTCCTCAGGGGATCTATGCAGCGGCCAAGGGATGCAAAATCATAAGGAAGAAGCTGAAAAGGTCAGGGTGTAAGGTATAGAAAGGGCTTGATATAAACTGTATATTTGAGGTTTTCTGGTTCTTAACTATGATTGTAAAGCAGTAATAAGTAGGGTTAATTAATGAGAAGTGACAGCATAACAACATATTCTGTAATTCCAGTAAAGCCCAGCTAAGTGTTTATGTAATGTTAGTGAACTCTTCTCATTAACTGCCATGGTTATCTTTTTTTCTAATTTGAATTTCCAAAGGAGGCTTCCAAGATTTCACATCAATGAGCATAGCTACATTCAAAAGCACTGGGGAGCTTTGCAAAGTCCAAAGCTTATTGTGCTTCCTGAGTAAAATACCAGCAGGCATTTTCATTGTGAGCTCAGCAGAGTAAGTGGGGAAATATTGTACCTGAGCTGCTGGATTTTCCTGACAATCTGGAACAGTGTCTGTACTAATGTAAATCACTTGGCTTGACAAAGATTCAACAAATGGGGAGCAGAAATTGTTAAGTTTCTTTTCAGGAAAGGTGAGGTCTGTAATACTTGTTTATATTCTATCTCCGTTTTTTCAATTAAACTTCAGTGAATCTGAAGTAGCTTGATTTTTGTCTAAATCCACACAGCTGAGGAAACCTGGGCTTGCTTTTTCTCTGAATTTTCACTGAGGGGCTTTTATCTCCCCCTAATCCCACCATTTCTGTCAGGACATAATCTCTTTCTCAAATTTACATTTTAATTACAAGGCCAGCTGAACTAGCTAAAATCAATAATGTCAGCATTCAGCAGCCTAACTTCAGCTGAAACCCCAGCCTCTCTCTTTCCTTCTATAGATTTATCTTGTGAACACGGGCTACTTTATTGCTTCAGGCAATAGGTGCCATTTGGTCAATTTAAACAAAAAGGGAGATTTAAACACTTTTATGATTTTTTTTCAAAGCTGCTATTGGCACAATTTGAACCCAGGTACTGTACTTGTTAAATAAACCACACAGAACAGCAGAATTCTGAAGGGGAATTTTACTTTTAAACCTGTACTTAATCCCATCTATGTTTTAAAACCAAAACAAAGCAACCCCACCCTGACATTGGACACCATTCAGCTGGGGCTGTCTGCCTGGTCACTCTTGTCTTTATCTTGTTAGCAAAAACTGCTTTCATAAATACTTTCTATAAACTCCACAGTGGAGGTGATGTTACTGATGTCTTAGTGTATCTACTTTTAGCTATTTTTCTGTTAATAGTCTAAAATAAGAAATCAATGAGAAAATATTTTGTTCTGGTAACTCTTAAGAATTCCTATATTGATCTTCCCAATGTGATTTTTATCTGTCTAAATGTCACATTGTCCATTTATCTCTTGCCTTTCCTCTGTGTTGCTGACTGCTTGTCTCTGCTGTTCCCCTCCTCCTCAACAAAACCAGTGTTGTGAACAAGCAATCATGCTTCCTGTAAACACAATAGGAAAAAATTTGGAAATAAAAGTTCTCCAAAATCCTATTTAATACATTTGCACATATTTCCTCTGAAGATGAGTGGTGATAAGTGACACAAACCTGCTATCTTCTGACAATTTTACCTTTTGTAAATAGTACACATTCAAGTGCTCTCAAAATGTTTGCTTTAAACAATGCTTTTCAGAAAGGGTTCTTTAAAAAAAATAAAGCAGTTTAAATGCTAAATACAGTTTAAGCAATTCTATATTACAGATAGTCTGTCACCTATTCTTCTCAGTTAGCCTTGTTCATGCCAAAGGCTCTGTTTGTTTCTGTCATTAAAGGAAGTTTACTTCTCTAAATACTCATGATTCTAAGTGTGGTTACAACCATGTTTTGGGTTAATTCTGTTTCACTTTGATAAAAGCACTGAGAAAGGCATTTTCCCTTTCTAACCTGTGATGTGACCTGAGATGGAACCCTGTCCTTCCCCCTTGTCAGAGAAATACATTCAAAATTCCTGCATTACTCTATCACTGAAGTGCTGTTTAAAAGCACATTTTTGTGGAGGCACCATTATCCCTCTTGAACAGCAAGTGTACAGCATAATATGTGCCATGAAATAATTTCTTTTTCTATTTAACCTAGATATTTGTCTGCTTAGACCCATCCTATTATATTTAATTGTAATTTCCTTTATTCCTGGTCCTTCTGCTATTATTGAGACTTTTTCCCAGTGCAGAGATTAGTCCTTTAAATGTTTTTTGGTTTTTGGTTTTTTTTTGGATAGTGTTCTTTAAAAACCTGTTAATTTTGGAGAATGTGGAGTCTTCAGAGCTTTTGTTAGTGTGTGGTGTGGGCAGGAGTGAGGAAGGGAGCAGCAGTGCCAGATGTGCTCAGCACAGGATGGACTCTGGATTTTGAATTAGGATTGTCTCTGTCTCTGGGGAGAGGCTGTCCAGGAATTGGGTTAAACAGGCATCCTTCTCATTGCCCTGAACTTGGAGCTTTGGAAAACAGGTTTGAATGTCCTTCCCTGCACAAGGACTCAGCTCCTCATCTAGGTACCTGGAAAATGTATTCCTGGGGGTGGATCTGAGCATCCTGGCCTGTGGCTGCTGCCATCCGTGCCACTGCACCCCATGGGGTAAAGGGGATGAGTGATGCAAACAAATCAAGGTCAGGATGAATTACTTGGAGGTCTTGCAAGGTGTTAAGATGGGGTCACAGAAAATTGTTCTAATTTTGTTTGTGGAAAATACCTTATTCTCTGAAATGAAAATATTTTGTGTACTAAATCTGCATGCTGCTATGGGTCTTGCAATTTCCTACTCAGATGGCTGGACACAGATATAATGTTAGATTTTCCTTTTCTACTTAATATGTTGTGATACATTTAATGAGTAACAAAGCAGGAATACTTGTGAATGCAGCTTCAGGGCTGGTTAGGATTGGGCAAAAGCTTAAAAGTTACAATTAAGTAATGGCAAAAACATGTTAGATAAACTTTAGTTACTTTTCATAAGAAGGCTCAGCTAATTTGCTGAAAATTTTAGGTTTATTAAATTATGATTTTTTTGTATGAAATTTAGGGATCTTTTTTGAGGGGTGTGACCTTGCATTTCAATAAATTACTTTATAAAAAGGCTTTCTGAGGGGACAGATGACATTAGTGTGAGGGGTCATGTCTTTCCAATTTCAGCTGTCATTGGCTGGTAAGTTCTTGTTGCTATTACTGGCTGATGGAGTTGCTCCTCCAGCTCAGCAGATAGAGGCAGGTGCTGTTTAACAGCACCTTGCATGTCCTTGCAGTCTCTGCTGAGTCTCTAATCTGGCTGTGTAAAGTAATTAAAGTAATTAAAGCACTGCTGGTGCTGCACCTCAGTGCCTGCTACTGCCTTGCAGAGGGCTCCTTCCTCAGGTGCAGCTCAGGCATTTTCTGTCTCTTGGACAGACTCTGGGTGTACTTCATTCCTCTGCCAGCACTTGGATATTTTCTCCTGGCAAATTGTCTGGTTTAGTATCTGTGAAAGACAAATGTTCTCTAAATAATTCTGTTTCGCTCTGAGTGGGATTGATGTCTAACGCAAAGCGAAAGCAGGAAGGCGCAGTCAGCACCCGGAGCTGTTTGGGTGGGACTGTGGGGGTGGGAGCAGTGAATCACTCCTAAACATCGAGGGGTTTTTGCAGGGCTTGAACCGAAGTCGCCTCTAAAAGCCGCGGTGGCGAAGGCATCGGCAGGAGCAGCCCCACTGAGCTCCCGCCCTCAGCTCAAAGGGAACGAGGATGAGCTCGATCCGACCTGTGCAGCTGCCACGCTGAAACTTCTCAGAGACAAACTGCCAAAGTTACCATCTCCTCCTGCCAGGTCATCTTTGTTTTCATTCTTATACAAACCTCTTGCTCCTGCGTTTATTAGATGTGACAGCACACAGAAAATTGTTCACAAACCAGGCAAGCTGACGAGGCTGGCTTGGTCTCATTTTGAAATTACATTCATTGCTTAATGTTTGGGATTTTGTTGGTGGTTGGACTCTTATATTGCTCAGTTAATACAGATCTTATTTGGTGTAAATGACCTTTATGAAAATACACTGTTCCCTTCTTTGCTATCAACACCCCCACCCCATTTATTTGGGTAAATTTTTTTTGCAGCTAAACAGAGTGTATCCTAATGTTCAGTTAGCAAGTAGTTTCAACATCTCTTTGTTGCCAGTGACTTATGCTGTCAGTGCTGCCTGGAGATGTTCTGTTGCTTCCAAAGACATTTCTTATCAATCCTGTTCAAAGTTAGGTGAAACTCTAGCCTTGCCTAGCATTTGGCTGTGATTTGAGAATAAGGCTGGAGTCATCTGCTTAGTTACATGTTCCTGAAAAGACACTTCTGCATGAGCCAGGAAAGCCCCCAAAACCTAGCAAACTGGAATTAATGTGAGATTTTCAGTACCACAGCTGTGGCTCCTGTGAGATTACAACATGGGTGATCCACTGCTGCCCCCATCAGATGTCTGGGCTTCTGCCCCCTCAGTGTGATATGTGTCAGCAGTAGCTGCACATGCAGTGAGCTGCAGAGTGTGTGGTGTTATGTCATATAGTCTTCCTTTAAAAAAGAAGAAAAGGACAACCTTGTGAAAGTAGTTGTAATTGTATATGTAAGGTAATATTAGTGTTGGTCTAAAAAAATCTAATGAAAACAGAAAAAAAAAAATTGTGGTCGTTGGTGTTCTGTATTGACTTCTCATTAATTTTCTCCAGTGAATCTGCAACTTCTGAGACAGCAAACTTGGAAGATCCTGATAGCAAAAGAAGAAAACTAGAAGAAAGAGCTAAAGCTCCCCTCATGCCTTTTGGATTAGATCTTCACTACTGGGGAGAGGATCAGCCAGGTGCTGGGAAGATTCTCAAGTAATGCTCTTTTCTTTTAAGACAAATTGAACAAATAAATAGATTTACTTGTACTCAGGGGTCATGCAGTGGGGTGCCTGCTATTTCTTTTGATAATTACTTTTCTTCTTTACCTTGTGTTGTAGGACCCATAAACAAAGTCAGAAATTCTATCTTTATATGTTGTTTTGAGAAGATGTGATACTAATTAAATACCCTTTGATGCTTCAAAGCACTTTTTTTCCTGCTCTTTTTATGTTTGCAGCATGGCATCAGTTACTCCAATTTAAGCTGGTACCTCATTATGCAAAGGGATCTGCCAAGTGTGTGATAGAAATTCCCTGAGCTGGAGATTTTAAGATCTAAATAAGTAGCAGGCAAGGTAGGAGAAAGGCTGGGGAAGTGTTTTTCCTGACTTCACAGAGTGGTAACTGAGGAAACTGATACTCTTATTCAGTCACACAGGAGAAAGGTGGCAGTTACAGGATTTGGATTTGGATCTTTCACTTTCCATTGCTGTCTGGGAGGTTTTGTGTTTCACAGAGCATTGCTGACTTAGGGAAAGCTTTAGCACTGCTGGGGAGAAGAGGTGGAAGGCACACATCTATTTCTAGCAGTCAGTTTTTAAAACCCCTTTTAGTTTTTTAAAATGAAAGTTGGGTTGCAAAGTCCTCCCTCTGTATAAATTTGTTTAAGTCCACTAGAATTTTGGTATCAGTGTGTACCATACCTGGCTTGAAAAAGGCAAAAATCATTGACTGGCTGGGTTGCAAATTAAGTTATTATATTCTTAGCAGTATTAATTTAACTTAGTTTGTTTTCTTACCAAAACAAACAAAAAAACTCCAGTCTGTAATCAATGCTAAAACAGTGTTGGCAGAAAGAAACAAGAGGAAATCTTTGCCCCTGGACCTAATTTTGATAAAAATTAGGTTAAATTACTGCAAACTGGTGCCATTTGATGCATAAAAGTGCTTTGCCACAGTTACTCCAGGCTTTGGATTCCATCTCATGTGGTACAGGCTCTTCAAAGCCTATGAAAAGATTTTCAGCAGGGCTTTGAGAAGCATTTGTCTGTGATAGTGCCAAAAAGGTACTAAGGCCTTATTTTACATTGCAAATGAGTTATTCAAGTCATAAGTGAAATCAGGAGCATATTTCACTGCCTGTCTGCCTCATACTGTTTTATTTTTATGCCCCTCAATAAAATAGAGGGCACACTTCTGAACCATATAGTCTATAACTACAGATGTGCCAATCTAACTAAAGATAATTTAAGTAACTGCACACACAATACCATTGACCCCAGGCATAAAATAGACTTACTGAAAAATTAAGGTAGTTACTGGTCAACTCCTTTAGCATTTCTATATGCACCTATACTGGCTCTGTAAGATTCTTAGGGGAAAAAAGCAAACTGAAAAACAGACAACACATATGGGATATGTATGGAATTTGAATTTTTAAAATCTGAAGGGGAAAAGTCTTTCTATTCCATTTAGCACCTTACTTAATCACAGCATTTACTCAATTAAGATTCTGACAGTGAGAATGTAGCTACCAGGAAGATTTTCTAAAGAAGTTTTGTTGGGTTTTTTGAGGGAGGGGCAGAAGGTCGTGTATGCTGCAGTGTTGAATTGTGTAGAGTCTGCTATGTCAGTTCAACAGACTTATTTTGGATAGCATGGACCTTCCAGACTCATCTGCCCTCCTCCTTGAATTAAATCAGCTCACTCTTAGGGGCAGAGCAAAATAGCTGGTGCTAGACTCTGATTAGGATGTTTGATTTAGACCATGTTGCACTTGCTTCAGGATCTCTGTAAGCATCTGGGGTTAGAATTTATATTTATTCAACGTTTTTATAAGCTTCCTGTCAGATTAGAGAATAAGATTATGTAAATTAATTGAAAGAGTGCAACAGTTCTCCAAGAGCTTTATCTTAGATTTCAGTTGACCATTACTTGTCTTTTATTCCTCCTCCTCCTCGTGTATTGCTGTGTCATTGCTGTTAAAGCCTCTGTTATTTATCTGGGTTAGGAGCACTCTGAATGTGAGTGAGGTGTTGATTTTTTCATCATTTAGTTGATTATCTGTTCCTCTTCTGATCCATGTTACAAACAGGTTTTACTTGTCACATGCATCATTTTTTCAAACAAGTATCTGCCTGTTTATAATGCTGTTTAACTTACCACAAGAAATCAGAAAACTTTGGCAACTGCCATTGCTTTATTCTTCTCTCACCTGCTTGTAAGTCATGTTGGGAGAAAATAAGTTATATGCTTGTAGTAAGCAGTAATATGTATTAATATATTTGTAGGAATCAGGCTATTTAAGTTCAGTTCCCAAATACTGGTCAATAGGGCAAAACTTAATTTTAATATTCTTGACATTTGTTGTGTGCATATTTAAGGGAAGGGAGATAGAGAAATTATTAAATAGAACTATTTCCTAACTGGAAGGGTTGAGTGTTAAATGCTTCTTCATTCTCATGTAATTGTAATTTGATAATTTAGAGGGGGGGAGGAATTCAGAGCACCAAAGGACACTAGAATTTTACTAAGAGATTCTGGAAGATTGCCATGTGAAAATCCTGTGTGGTGCCTTTTTTAGGAGTGCTTTCCCCTCTGTGTGACTCAAGGCTACTGACACAGAGCTGCCAGTCAGTCTTGCTTTCAGCATTAAAATAAGTAAATAAGGAATTGATGTAATTCTTTTATTTGCTGTCTGTTGTACAATCTTGCCACATAATTTCTGAAGCTAAAAGACACTATGATTCAAACATTGGGCTGAAGTAATATTGATTTTTTAGAAAGATTCTCAGGGCTTTTGGGCTTTTTTGCTACATTCTGCAGAAGTGTGTAATTAAAAATATTTTGTTTAACCAAAAACTGTGGAAATACATTACTGTGTTTATTGTTGAACTCGTCTCCACTGAAGCTCTTTTTGCCTTTATCCTCTAATTTACCAGAAGAAAGTTATTTGTACTTTATGGCAGGTTAGCATTTCTCTGGCATTAATGAGGTGTATTTGATGGGAAAATTACTGGATAGAATCAATCTGTTTAACAAGAATTTTGTTGAATGTTTTTCTGATGGCAGCAAACCACAGAGATGCTTTTAGAATTTCCTTAATTCCTTTTTAACTTAATTCCTTTTTAACTTAATTCCTTTTTAACTTAATTCCTTTTTAATTCCTAGTTCTAACCTCTTTACATAGTTTAAATCCTCAACTATTGCACTTAAACCAGCAGCTATATCTGTCATAGGTTGCTGTGGTCAGATATTTTCCTCTACTTTATTTTTTTTTCCTTGTCATCTGCTGAAAATTTGGTTAGATAAAATTAATCAAAACTTTTCAGGCCCTCCAAAGTAATTCTTTCAAGTGCTGGCTTATGTGCTTTGCTAAATTGTGACTGGTGTTGAGTGGAGCCAGTGTTCTCTGCAGTGTACAGAAAGCAAAGTCTCAGAGGCAGGAATGACACCCAAGGATATTAGTGAGTGAGAATTGGATATGGATAGAGAAAATCCTCTCAAATAACTCTGGAACTGATGGGGTCGAAGAACTATTTGGAAGAAAGGGATTGCCAGGTTCCTTTAGGAATTTTATGTCCTTGTCAAGACATCTGTCATCTAGGTAATTATTCTTGTCATGAGCAGCAGACATGCAGGCTGAAATTCTTGTTCCTTAGTTTACCTGTATTTTTTTCCTCTTTAACTTCATATTTCCTTAAATTTGGGGTGAGATTATTGTTGTTAACTTCAGATATCTTAAAATTAAATACCAAAGCTTAAGCTGGTCACCCTAATTTCTTTTCATGATTAAGAGAAAGAAACATTTACCACCAGAGGGACAGTTCACTGCCTCCTAAAATTAGCATCTAAAATGAGTCAGGTAATTAATTATTCTCTGGAGTTGCCTATTTTTCACTACTGACTGGTGGCAGCTTAGAGTGGCTAAAATGAAATTATATGAATGCTGTTGAGAAAATCTTTGTTTGCCTATATGTCTGTAAATGTAGGTAAGATCTCTAATTTTATAATAGATTTTCAGTTGACTGGCCTAATTTCCTAGAGGAACGCCTGATAATTTCTCAGATTCATGGACACTGTATAGGAGAACCTGGAAGAAAGAATCTATATAAGGCTCAGCTGATTGTTTGCTCTTTCCCTTGGTCTCAGTTTATTGCAGCATCCTCTGATTTCAGCTTCTGCTTCTCTGTTGCTGCAGGAGTCCAGCTATCAGCAATAAGATCAGACACATTAAGATCAAACTGTTTCCTCCTTGATCTGTCTTCTGTGCTTAATCATAGAAGTATTTTGTTATGAGAATGTTAAGTACAGAATTACAAAGTTATTCACTGAATCTGAAAATTGGATAACTGACTCTGGATGTCAGATCATGAACTAAAGCTAAGACTTGTAATAGCAGGTTAAACAGGAAATCAATACTAGGCAGGCTTTGGTGGTATTTAAAAAATATCTTCATAGTACAGGAGCCATAAGAAATACTGGTGGATTCCTAGGGTTTTTTAATTCACCAGTAATGCTTCCCTTCCTTTCACATGGCAGTTTAGCACAGGTTGATCATGGCATCTCTGTGTGTTTTCCTACAATTTTGTGTGGGAATGATTTTCATTTGTTGTTTCCCCAGATTTACATCTGAGCATCGATTCTGGGCACCCAGTGAAGTAGAGGAAGAGGTGGAAAATAAAGAAATAACGGAAATGTTAAAAACCAGGTATATAACATTTGCTGGCAAGTTTGAGCCAGTAAAACACAAATGTCGAGCACCCATGCCTGATGGAACTCTGTGTGAAAGACAAGACCGGATTAAGGTAGGCACCAAGTTCCACAGCTGCCAAATCTGTGCTGTATGGACATCTCCTTAAAAGATCCATAAAAATTCATGTCACATTGTAAGTATAGCTCAAGGGAGTGGAAGAACATTGTGTTGGAGAAGTTCATTGTTAATATGTGCTTCGTAAGGGGAACATCCTTTTGGGAAAGAAGCTGTAAACATTTAAAGAACTCTCAATTTTTTTGGCATTCTTTATAATTTATTTGGAATTTATTTATTACTGTGATGTGTGAGTAGCTGGTAGTAAGTCTGAGAGAGTCTTTTGCTGAAAATTTTTCCCCAGAGGCATATTTGATATTAACTGTTTCTAGAAACTTACATGTTTGAGGGGCAAAGAAATTTTATTTACAAATTAAGTTTTACGAAAGCTGAATTCTACACAGCCTCAAATCATGAGCACTGTTGAGCAGACTACTTTGCTTAAATACTTTGTTCTAGTATCCCTGTTCTGCCTGTATTGTCTGAGATTGAAGGATCTGAATGCACTTCAGTATTTTAATGTGATTGTTGCAAAATAAGGATATAGCATAAACAGTCTGTGATGCAGCATTGGTGCCCTGGTTCCAAATTTGACAGGATGTGCTGCCTGGTCTCTTGAAATTGGATATTTGCTTCAAAAAGAGCTTATTTCTTTGAGATTCTGACTATATTAAACACATGATGTTTATGGATTCTGATGCTTTCTAAAGAGGACTGGGAGTCAAGTGTAGTTTTATTGCTCAGGTTCAGTTTCAACCTTTAAGCTCTGGTGAATAAAATATAAACTTTTTTTTTTTCATTCAAAAACTGTGAGATTTTTTTCTTTCCCCCCCCTTTCTTTCTTAAGTGCCCTTTCCATGGAAAGATAATTCCTCGGGATGACTCTGGGATTCCTGTAAATGCAGAGGACAGAGCCAGAGAAGAAAAGATGAAGTTTGAGAAACAAGCAGCCCAGCCAGGTCTGTGTCTGCATCTGCATAACATCTTAAAAAAATAAAATACTAGGCAGAGGTGGAAAATACCTGTTACCTGTTTTGCTCCTAAGCACATTCTTCCATTTGCATTCCTATTGATTTTAAATTACAGCTCATTTGCAGTGGTTCTTCCTTATGTGATAAATATGGATATATATGTAGACAGAACTAGGTTAACATTGTATTTGTGCTTTATTTCCAGTGGCTTTTGTAATGTTCCCAGTGCTGCTCAGTTACAGCCTTTGTCTTAAGGAACATGGTTATCAAGGATGGTTGGACCTGTTCCTTGGGAAATGCTTGACAGTAATGTTCCTGTGCTTCTGCAAAGATGTCTAATCTTGCTGGTCCCTAACAGTTGTGATTTATGCAATATAATGATAATATTATTAGGGTCAATGTGTTACCACCAGTATTGGGAGGGAGTGCTGGATTTTGTTTTAAACAATTGGGAATGGGCAGCAAAACTGTTTGCCTTCTTTGCATCCTGGCTGTAGCATTCAGGTGTGGAGGGGAAGACTCCTTCTTCTCCAAGATAATTTGGGCATTTTTAGCTCTGGACTGGTAGGTGAGGAGTGCAGGCAGTGAGTACACAGGCAGGAAGACTTCTAAGGGGAATGGGAGACTTTCTTGCAATAGTACAACTAAACCCTGTTAGAGATGGACAGAAGATACCTGGTGGATTTCAGCCAGGAAGGTGCTGGCAGTTGATGGACTGCAAAGGAAGATGGGAGAGAGGGATCTACCCAGCAAAGACACAGTGGACAATTGCAGGGAACAGCTTTTCTTTAATCTACCTTCCTCCAGCAGATCTTAGCATTCTCTGGTTTGAGCCATTTATTGTAGGTGAGTATTCTGCATTCAAATGAAACTTACATAGGCATTAGCATTTTGATATTCTGTACTAGACTCCCTTGAAGGAGTTCTCTCTTCAGGTTTGACTGCCTTGGTGTTTGACAGTTATGCATATTATTAATGAAGCTACTGAACCTTTCATGAAACCTCTTGAGAGCCTGAGGAACAGTTACCTGTATCCAGGACAGGAATGTGTATTCAGAAAGGTCTGTGTGGAATGAAGGTGCATTTAAACAGACAACTGACCCCCCCAGTGTCCTTTAGTACTTGTTTGAGCATCTTTGGGTGACTGTGCTTGGTGATTATTACAGCACCACACCAACACTTCTGATATTTGCAGGTGTCCAAGTGCTACATTTGCAGGTACTTTCCATCCCTGTCCAGGCAGAGTAAGTGCTCTAAACTGGCATCCAAGCAGCAGCACAGACACTGTTGAGCTGTCACAGGGAAACCAGGATAGGGGTGTGGATGTTGTGTTAAAAAGGAAAGTTCCCAGCTTAGTTATGACAAACTAAAACTAAGATTAAACTGATAGGTGTTCTTGAAATCTTAAACTAGAACCTAATATTCTGGTATAAAAATCACTTGGACCGAAAAATATTGATTTTTTTTTTTTCCTGTGAAATTGCCATTGTTTGAAGCTAGACACGGTATTTATTTTTATTACAGTGTCAGCTCAGTGTTGTTAGAGGCTTCTCACCTCTGGTCCACAAGGATGTGTGTGTTAGTCCCAGACCAGTGTTGGCATTGCTCCTTGTGTTATTGAGTGTGGTTGTTAAGCTGAGATGTCACACGAAGGTCCATCGCATCTGGCTGGGGATGTACTGCACAAGCTGTGGCATTTAATTTGCACAAAACCCTCCATGTTTCTAAAGCCATACATATACCAGATGTCACTAAATATTTCTATCCACTTCCTTTTTTCTTCTGCCTCACTATTTTTATATTTGCTTCAGAATATTTTCATCAATTTTTGAGATTTTTTTTTTTCTTTGCTTGATTTTAGGCTAGTGGTTTGGAGAGGTGTATTTGGTTGGTTTTCAATTTTGGGGGTTTTTTGGTTACAAAGGTCTTGAAGTAAATCTGAGTAGTGCTGCCATGAGAAATACACAACTGGGAACCCACTGGACAGTCAGGAACTGTTTGACAACATCATTAGTGATGGCAGTTTGAAAAATTTGGAAAAAACCACTTAAATTTGGGGATCAGTTGTATGGTTAAATTGCACCAAAATTATTCTTGCATCTCCTTCCTGCTGGACTGTAGATTTATTTCTATCTTTGTGTGATTAAAGGGGGATACAGTTGTATAAAAGTCATATGGTTTGTGTGCTAATGACTGTGTTTTGACAACACTGTCATTGTTATTATGGATCATTTATTGTCTTAGTACAAAATTTTAAACTCTAGCTGGTGTCCACAGAAAGGTGCTTTGGGCTCTTCAGTCCTGAAGCAGTGAATCAGGTGGGATTACTCTGACCCACTAATCTGCAGCGTTCATCCTTTTCCAATAGTTCGCACACAGGAGCAAATTAAGTGCCTATTTTTTGTGTCAACCCTGAAGAGTATCTGGTTTTTCAGCCCTTAGTGACTTGTTAACAAACAGGTATCAGGACAGGCTGGTGAAGGCAGGCCGCTGGCCACTGAGATGTGAAATAGCATCTCTTTACTAACTACACTATTGATTCCCGCCTACCCTTGCAAACTGTGTAATTTTCTTTTCCCTGCTGCTAAACTCAGTAACAATGTATGAAGAGCTTTAGGGGCCCATCAATGCTCAAAAAGCCTGCTCTTCCCTGGCATTCTATTGATTTTTCTCAAAAGCTTTTAAATTGCTCCTTCATTTTACTCAAATGCTCATTTCATCTCTACTGGATGCCGGCATTTTTTCGTTGTGTTTAAACAATTGCTCCATTCACGGGGTTCCTAAACTGTGACGCCTTCTTATTACTGGGAGATAAACTGTTTAGACACTTTTCCTTAATCTTGGATTAATCGTTCCTGTATCTGAATTGTGCTGTTCTGTATTCCCTCATTCAAGAAAAAAAAATAAATAAAGTCTCTGAGGTCTTATGATCTAACAAGTATATGTGTTCTATTTTCTCCCTTTGTAACTCTCCTGTGCAACTCTTGAACAGCTTCCTTTTCCTCATGCCTTTTGGTGTGTTGGATTTTAATCAGCCCTTGCTTTCATGTATGATGGTAGTTTAGATCTAACCTTTCCTTGGAAAATTGCTCTGGTATTCCTTAACACCGTGTTCTTAAGTGAGGACATTGCCTCTGACCTTCCTGAAATGTTTGTCACACTCGGTGACCATCTTGGTGTATAAATGAGCTTGTATAGTCCTTTAGGACTGTTTATTTTTCTATGTCTACAAGGTTGTTATGTAAGAGGAGTAGACATTTGGTGTTAAAATTTCTGCAGGCAAGAAAGGCTGACTGACACAAGGGAAACTATGACAAATGACTGGAAATTACTGTTGTTAAAATGCAGACTTCTGGCATTTCTGCTGAGTTTGGACCATGTTCTTTTTGAAGTAGTACTTACTCCACTTTTTTCCAACCAATATGCTCAAGTTCTTTACAATGAAATAAATTTTTTCTAATTTTCCCCTTGGCAGATGTCCATCCTCTAGCCACACTGAACTTTGTGCTACTTTGTTCTGATACACAAAACTACACTGAAGGTGAAAAATTGTAGTTTCCTGAAACACTCCACAGTCTAAATTGTTCATGCTTTTTCCTCTGGTGGCATCTAGGATCAGAACCCACTTACAGTGTATGGCTGGATTCTGAAGCATTAAGGTTTTGAAAAAATGTAAAACAGGATTTTGTTTTAGACAAATTAATTTGTGCCATTGTCAAGAAAATGAACTTGGTTTAAATAATTAAACTGAGGCAATGTGGGATACTTAGAAAGCAGTATCTTTTTCAGATGCAAAATGTGTGTCATGGCAACAGGGTCATGTTGTCCTACTCAAGAATTTCATGTAGATGTCAGATACCAGTTCATATTTTAAAGTAAATATTATTGAAGAAAAGAAATCACAATGTTGTGAACCCTACTTTGCTCAGAAGTTGATATATTCAATTTTTTTAGGTTTATTTTTAAGCTTATGCAGGATTTGTTTCTGCAGATAAGTTCCTCAGTTACATTGTTGGCATTTTCATTTCTAAATAACAATCACTGTGTTTATTCACCTCTCCTACACAGAATAATTTCCTTGGAACTTTGCTACTGAAAAAAACTTGACTTCAGTCTTCCTACAGAACAGTTTTATCCACAGCAGCTACTGGTACATACTAACCCAGACTGGCAGGGTTTCTTCATCAAGATCTGTCATTTTGGGAAGCTGCTTTATCCTCCCCTTCCTTTGTGTGTGCAACTTAGATCACAGTGGCTCTGCCCTTACCCATTGGTGACAGGAACCTTTTCCTTAGGGGCTGCAAATCCTCCCTGGGTTTGGAGTTTCAAAGTTCATGTTTTGATGTTCTGTCTTTTGAACAGAGTGGCGAGATCCAGAATTCATGAGAGAAGTTGAAGCTGCTACAGGACTGGATCTTGGTTCCTCTAAATGTAATGGAAAAGGGCAGAAAAAGAAAGGGAAGAAGCAAAAATATCCAAATCTGACAGACCTGAAGCAGCAGGCTAACACTCCTCGTTCCCGGCTGGAGAAGAAAGTCTTCAATAAGTAAGATACAGTCATTCTCTGAAACCTGCAAAATTACTGTATCTGATTGATTCAACAGTACTTTCTGTGTCTACATTAACATGCACTTACTAAACAGCTGTTTTGGCTAACTGCAAGCAAGAATGTCTTTCATATGTCTGGAGGGTAAAAATCAGCAAGGTTATTCCTTTGAGAGTGATTTTCAACTAATTTTCAGAATTTCCCTATGGGTGACTTTTTTTCATCCTCCTTTTTTGAAAGTTTAACTGTTGGATTGACTTCTCTGGATGATCATTTATTAGTCAGGCACAGCAGCTCAGGTGGATGTGGGAACCTGCCAGCCACTCCCAAATGGGCTTTAGAACATACAGTAGCTCCATCTGTCCACTCTTAACACCATTTCTGGTGCCTGTTCTTGCTTACATGTGGCTACAACATAAATTTGCCTGAGCATGCTCTGGTCTTTATCAAATAGGAAGCAGCTGCAGCTATTTAAAGAGTTTCACATGTCAAAAATGAAGAAGTCAAAAGAAAGTAAAATTGTCAAATCAAAAAAGAAAAATTATGGGTTATTGATGGGTTATTCTCTAAGCATCCTGGATGAGTTGAACAGCATCCAGGACACAATATTTATTTAAACTCAAAATCCACATTGCTTTTAGTTATGGAAATAGCTCATTTTCTGTGAAATCCTCATCCTCTCCTGGTCTTAGTTAGAAGTCAGAAACATACAGTTCTATGCACCAGAATTTCATATCATGGTTTGTCCTAATGATTTTGAGTGTGTGTTAGGGCCAGGCATAGGGAATCAAACCTGTCAAGTTTTTAATAGGTTTCATGCTTTGCAGCACTAAACAAGATGATAACCTTGGCTCCTTCTAACAACCCCAAATTACTTGAAATGTATAGGTGACAAACCCAGGCTCCAGTCTGCCAATAAAGCTAAGTGAAATTGCACACAGATCATCAAAGTGGGATCTCATTTCATTTACAGTATCTCACAATCCACTGGTGCTAATGTAAAACCTACATGACATGAAAGTGTCAAGGCCACTCTGCACTGCTAAAGGCTCACTTTTCTCCTACCAATTAGGTAATATTTGAAGTGCAAAACCATGACCACATTTTCCTTACTCTGGTAACTTTATTGGCCAAGTTTTGTTAAAAGTCTACCTCTTCTAGGGTGTTTTTTCAGAATGTTGCTGCTGAGAAAATCTTTAACCCCACCATTTAGAGCATTATTAAGAAGAAACCTTTGTTTTCAGATGTTTCAAAATGGCTTTGGAAATGAAGCCATTACAGAGAAGTTACCAAACCAGAAGTCAGCTTGTTTTTTGGAGATAACCCTGGAAGCAGAGCTGGAATAATGTAGGGGCTGATCTTGAATGAGGCTGAGGAACACTGCCCAGGTGCATGTCTTACCTTCATTTTCCTGCACAGCTTGAAACACCCTCAGAAGGGAGAAAGGCAGACTGTGACAACGTAGAGTCTTGACAACACAGGCCTTGAAACCATCTCCTTGTATGGAGATGGAACTTGCCAAACTTGTAGAAATCAAAGGAGACATCAGTCAGTGCCCTGTTTTTGAATGGGACCCAGTCCCTCAACCCCAGCCTGTCAGCAGAGCAGCCAGGTGTTTACCTGGAGGTGTCATAGGAGATAATGCCCTTCCTAGGCAGGGTGACAGCTGAGAACACCTGCAAATATCAGCCCCAGGGAGCTGAGCTTTTGTGCCAGAAGCATCTAAATTGACAAGTAAAAATTGGAACTTTAGAATCCAGTGAGGAACAAACTTCCTGAGGGAGAGTACCCTCAGCTCTGCACAGCAGCTGCTTTAAGTTTCTGAGGGCACAGATGTTCACAACAGAACATTTTCCTGACTGCTTCTGCTGCTGCTCACTTCTCTGGATTTGTGAACCCATTCCTCTGCCTCACCAGCTGGAGGATAGAGGGACCTGCTCTTTCTCTGCCTTTTATGATAATCTCCTACTCCTGTTCATGCTGTCTAGGTACTATTTTCCTTGCTCTCAAAATCTTAGCTGTGTGACCTTCACACAAAAGTTTGTGGAGTGAAAAAAAGTGCAGGTGGCATAATTGCCCAGCCCAGAAGCATTGCAGTCCCTCCCTAGAGAAATCTCTGGGCATGTCTTAGCTGGGAGGAAGCAGTGACAGCCAATAGAGCAGCAACGGGGAGACAGACAGGCCCTCACTGAATTTGGGTGCACCAAGGCTTTGAGGTTCATTGCCTCACTTCCTTTTTGAGCCTGAAGAATGTTCCAGAACCTTCTTCAAGCACAGCAGGAGGTGCAGAGGGCTCAAATGCTTGCCCATCCCGAGGCAGCAGAGATCCCATTTCCACTTGATGTGCTGGACACTCTGTCCTGCCTGTGCTGAACTCTGAGCTCTTCTGCAGCAGAAGCCTGTCTGTCTGATACACAATAATCTATGGTGTCTTCCTAAACTTGAGTTGTTCTTGTGGATTAAAAGCTGCTCCTCAGGAATGCTCTGCTGGTGGAGCAAGAGTCTAACTCAGCCCACATCTGACGAAAGAGAGTTCTAGTAACCTGTGGAAGTTGCTAAGTGAGTTCATATGAAGTGAACAGCAAACCTTCCCTCACAAAAACATTCAGGATTGAGGGTTAGATTTCATCAGGGCTTCTGAGTATTAATTTTTAAGATCTTGTTAGTTACTCTTAGGGTTTTTTTTTTTTCCCTGAGAGCGTTTTGGTGCTTTTGAAAATCAAACTTGCTCCATGTAGCTCTAAGAAATAATGCTGGGAGGGTGGAATACACAGCCATTAAACTGAAAGACTTGAATTTGTTTACTCCTGATAATAAAATCATTGCTGAATTAAACTATTTATATTGCTGCAGCTAATTTAATTAACGACAAATTTGTTCAGCCTCATCAATGCCATGCTCAGAAGCCTGGTAGTGATTAATCAAATTCCCCAACATTCATAAACGTTCTCTGAGATTTAGTAGTCTCAACATAACTGTTATTATTGTTTTGTTTCTCTTTCAGAGGTGCCATGAAACGAGTTGTGAAAGCCATGAACCGGGTGGACCAAAGGAAGCATGAGAAGTTTGCCAACCAGTTTAATTATGCACTGAATTAAATTCTTAATCACCTCTGCCCTTCTTTATTGCAAGAGTGCAACTGCCCTTAATCAAAGATATTTGTATTTACACTACAGTACTTTGCTAGGCACATTTTTACAGGTGTCATTTTTAAATTGTTTCCAAGTTTAACTTATTTGATAATGAATATTAATTTTGGAAAAGATGTGGTGTAGAATGGAATGCATTTGAGAAGTTGATAATTATTTGAAATATACATGTAATAGAGATGTTTTATGACTTGCACCTAATTTAGGTAAACTGTTCAGGTTTTGGAGCTTGGTTCTTTTCCTTCCTAAGGGACTCATGTAATTTATACCTCCTTTGACAACACGTGTGTTTAATTTTCCACTTTCATGCCTTCAGGGAAAAAGATACCTTAAAAACAATTTGATTGCTGCCAGGGATGGCAATGTACAGAGCATTTTCTCAGCTTACTACTGTGCAAAGTGAGCCACATCAAGCAGCACAGCAGCTCCTGCAGCACCTCTTGGTGCACAGTAAAAAAATCCAAATCAGCTGATGCCTTCAGTTGATGAATGGAGTAGAGTTTGATTTCTGCAATTCCAGGAGCTAAGTCAGTCTTGGTAGCTGTGGCACAGATGGAAAAGCTGAGATGGCAAAGATCATCCTGGCCTGCTTCTTGTCTTCCCAGGATGGTATCCCAGTGTCTTTCAGAACTGCTCCTGGACTGCACATTGTGAAAGTCTGTAGATAAACACAGAATGTGCTCCAGTTGAACTGCAGTCAAAAAAGCTCCAGTATGAGGTGAAAATAAGAGGTTAAAAAAAATCACTCAAATGGCACACTGAACTAGTGGCACAAGGGAACTGCCTGGCTTGGGTCAGATAAAATCACATCAGGCTCAGAGTGTCTAAGGACCCAGATATAAACACAAGCATCTGGAATCTCCTGACTCCAGAGAGTTAGTGTGGATCCAGTGTGGGATGTAGTTCTTGGCTGGGTACTTAAACAAATCTCCCAAACTTGTTTGCTGGCTACAGTCAAGCTTAAGGAGAGAGAATGAAACAGTGACCAGTTGTGCTCTTGCAACATTTCATGGAGCCTCATGGGTAAAGAAAATCCAGAGAATCAGGAGGGTGGTATTTGAAAATCAATTTCAAAGTGGCCTGCAAAAGTCTCCAATAAAATACTCATTACAAAGTAGAATGGATTCTCTATAGCATGGGCTTAGTTACTCACCTGATGGAGGTGTTTCCTCATGTAAGGAGACTCTAAGAGTTAAAAATGGGAAAAATTTTAAGAATTAATTGTAGCTTCTGACCACCTCAGACAAAACCTCATTTACAGTTCTGCCAAATACTTTTTGTCTTACACAAGTACTGCATAGGAAACAATTAATGTGGATTTTTGATTATATATCTTACTAGAGCTCTGTAATTTGGAAGACATGTTTTGTTCTTCAACAGAGGTTGATGTACTTCTGAAATACTGAAAATAAAACAATAAAGAGCCAGAATTTCAAGTAATATCTACTGGCTGCACTGGAAAGTAAAGCCACTTCTACTAATCTTGCTAATGTGGCAGTGAAGATCTCGGGTGAAAATGTGGATAAGGACAAACCAAGTTCATCACCAAGTCAGCTGAATCAGCTGCTGAACTGACTTGATTTCTTACTAAGGACAAAGTCACACACACAAAAAGAAAATATAAAACACACAAACCCAACAACTCTACCACCCCACACATTAAAATGTGATAGTAATTATTGGATGCTGGAATTCCCAGACAGTCCAAACTTAACTGTCCCTTGGTGATGAACATTCAAAGAGCCACAAAGGTCATTGTGCCAACTATTCCAGAGATTCTTGAGCCTGCACAGGCTGAAGGTGTTCATTTATAAAACATGTTTTCTCCCTGTAAGAAGAATAAAGAATTTATATTGTGCCGTGACTCTTAGCCCTCCTTTGCTGGGGCCATGAAATGTCAGCACTTCAAAGTCCCCAGCAAACAGAAGAAGCACTTCACCCCATGGAGTTCCCATTGTGGGCCTTTAATAAAAATCCCAAAGACCAAGATTTGGGATGGCAGAAATCTGAGGGGGGAAAAAAAGTGTGGTTAGTCAGTTATGTTCCACTGTGAGCAACCTGGTCTAGTGGAAGGTGTCCCTGCCCTGGTAGAGGGGTTGGAAATAGGTGGTTTTTAAGGTCCCTCCTAACCCAAACCATGCTGTGATTCTAATGATGCTACTCAGTCACATCAGTTCTAGAATTATCAGCCAAAACTTCCTGTCTGGACCCAACTGTCCAATCTGGCAGTTAAACCTGATCCTATGACAAGATCTGTGTGCTTTCCCCCTTCCTTTATTAAAAGCGTGCATGCTTGGAAGAAAAAGTGTCTTCCTGGAGTGCCTCTTTTGTGCAGAAGGAGAATTTCCAGAGTTAAGGTTCCCTGGCAGGTGGCTCAGAAATGGCCAACTCAGACAGAAGTACCTGGATTTTGGGGCAGGTTGAAGGCCAGTCATAAGTTTTTTTTAAAGCTCTTCTAGTGTTCTTCTTCATCTTCATTTTTTCACCTTGAGGCAAGATGAACCACTGACCCTTCACAGAAAAATGTGTAGGCAGCACCTCCCCTGTAGCACTGTCTTTATGTTCCCCTGGTCCAGTGTAGGACAAACCCTTCCCTTAACCCGTGTTAGTTATTGACACTTTTTATCCAATTTCTTCTCTAGGACAGCTGCTCAGCATGTGTACACACAACAGGTCTTGAATGCTGCCACTTAAGCATTCTCATCAGGCCTGGTCAGACATAATTCAGAGGGTTTGGGGGAGTTTTCTCCTTTTCCTGAGTTTATCTGTAGCTGTGCTGGAAGAAGAAATTTAAAAAGGCATCTCTCTTTTCAAGGATCTACCATACCTTCACTAAATAGAAATCCTTTTAAAGTTCAAAAATTCAAAATAGATCAATCTACTTTTTTGATACATCACGCTTTCTGTGTGTCATTTTACAAATTTGAGGTCCTGGGCTCACTGGTTCAAATGTTGCTCAACTGTCCCTGTGACATTTCTACTGGAACTTTTCTATTTCTGTCCTCGGGGCTTCTGGGAAAAAAATAAATAGAGATATTATTCACATAATCTTTGCATGTGGTTTTGTCTTTATAACTCCAACACCTTTGCAATTGTATTTCTTCTTAGTGGGGATGCTGTGTGTGATTTCCAGGTACCTAAACACCTTGAGGTGATGTGGCCCTTGGGGTGTTGTTAAGATGAGTATTTGTGATACAGGTTGAATATTGTGTGTCTGAAGGGACTCTGAGCTGAAGTGAGCTGTGCTGGGGCATCAATCATCCTTTTTTAACCAGAGTTGTGTCAGTGGAAAAAATGAGAACTGTAAGCAGAGTTCTCCATGGTTATTCTTACCTGAGCACATGGTTACACCTGGGGAGTAAAAGCCTGGAAGGAAAAAAGACCACAGCATGCATGGTCTGGGACTCAAAAACAGAGCATTTAGTGACATCAGTGAGCTTGGTGTGACCTTGGGAGCAGGGCTTCTGAATGAAAGAGTGATCCTTCAGCACATCCCCTCCGAGGTTTCTGGGGCAGGGTGATGGGCCCCTGCTCATCTTTTGCACAAATGCACTTCATTTTCTCTAAACTTACTTGAGGCTTGCCTTTACCTGAGTACGGCTGAAAGTTTCTATTAGAAAACTGCAATAAAAAGTTCCTGGAAATCATGCTTAAAATATTTACTTGTAGGGTTTCTTTTTGTTGGTAAGCAAAACATACAAATGGGATGTGTTAGCAGTTATGCACCTGAGAAGGAAAGGATGTTACAGCAGTACAGGGATGAGAATCGGCCGTTTAAAGCCACGCCTTTGGGAATGCCTCACCCCCCGAGCTCACACCTGCAGCAAAGTCGCTGGTTTTGAACAGGGAGTGGTGATCGTGATGCACTTACCCCCTCTCCCGCTGGAGCACGCGTTCAGGAGCTGGCCAGGTCCCTTCTCAGCCTCAGGGTGACAGTCCCGTGGCTGAGGGGACAGCAACTTAAATGCAGGAGAGCTGGTGGGAGACAGCTCACATCACCTTTTCCCTGTGGGAGCTGGAATTGACCCACTGTGGAGCTAAAACTGCTTCATGTAGGAAACTAGAGAGAGAGAATAAAAAATCTCTGCAGGTTACAGTCCCCAGTCTGGGGTGAGGGAGGGCTAGAGGTGCAGGCTTCTTCCCTAGACACCTGCCAGGAAAAAAAAACTGAACTTCATGGATTCAGGAGAGAGGTGCCTCATAGATACTGTCACCAGCTGGATCAGCCCTCAGGACCCCATGGACACCAAAGCCAGAGAGAAGAAGGGTGTTACTGTGGCAACTTCTGCAAATTTCCACTTGTCTGTTCTAGGATGTTTAAATATACCCAAAACAGGTAACAGCATTCTGCTTCTGGGTGAAAGTAACACCTGAATTCACATCTGCAAACAATCAAGTTCTGCCCCAAGCAGTGCCCAAGGAAGACTCCATGGTGCTGAGAGTTATTCCATAGCCAGGTGAGAAAGAAAAAACCGAGGAGAGATTTGAGGCATCAGGGAGAGATGAGCCAGGAGCTGAAGTGAAAATTGGGTCAATTTCCTGACAAGGGCACCTTCACACACCCCAAACAAGAAAACAGTCTTGGCAATAGGAACAGAGTCAGCCACCAGGTACCTGGCGGTCCACCAAGATAAAAGGCAGGTCTGGAGCCAAGTCAGCAAGGAGAGATCAGGGTGAGAAGCAGCTACAAAGCCAAGCACGGCTCAGGCAAGAGATCCCACTGAAATGCAGCTCCCCTGCCAGCAGCTGGAGGGTTTGGGGAGGCTCCTGGGAGGGCTCTCCCAGCTCAGCTGTTTTCATGGAGCCAAGGTGCTGCAGCTGTGCCACATCAGGGCAGAGCTTGGGCACCTGCTGGGTTATGGGATTGGGGACATCAGGAGGATTACGAAGGTGGTGAGAGGGTAATGAGAGAAATTAGATCCTGCTGGTACACTCAGAGCCCTCGGAGCATCCCTCTTACTGGATGTGGTAATGATCCTATTGCAAAATCCTCTACAGAAATTGAAGGAATTAAGAGGAAAAAGCCTTAAAGCAGCAGCCTAGATCAGACCAGTGTGAACCCTCCCAACAGCAGCACCTCCCCACCCCTTCAGCTGGGAGAGATGCTCAAGATCCCAGAACTTAGCACATTCCCTAGAAAGCACATGTGGATGAGAGCTAAGGCTGCCTGGCAGAAGGACAAATTGTGAGCCATGGGATAAAGTTGTCCTTCCTGGTGTGGGAATTGGATGCTGCCCCTGAAGGAAAGGAAGGAGAAAGATCCCTTAATTATTCATGTTTCTGAGTTGATACTTTCCCTCTCTTCTTCAAAGCTGATTTAGTGGAGAAAAAATGGGTTCATGTCCTTGCTGAGCCTTTCCTATCAGCTGGGTCTGGGGAATACAGAGCCTGAATGCTGTGCCAGCTCAGGGGAGTGCTGGGGGAGCAGGCTCTGCCACACTGAGGGCATGGGGTGTTTGTGCCAGTGGCAGGCTGCCCCAGAGCCTGGGCCACTGAGCTAGGCTCATGTCAGCACAATCTGTTTCTCCATCTCTAAATTCTGGGACTGAAATATCACCATTGTCTTTCTGGGTAGATTTCCCTTTTCTGCCTGCCAGTGCCCTGAGCAAAAACCCAGCTCTCCCGTGCCAAGTGCTTGTATGTTTTACCATTATCATGAGGAATCCTCTCTGTTGAGGGGTTAAGGAAAATCTTATTAATTTTTTTTTAAATGTGGTGCTAATTAGTTTAGATGTAATGAGCAGCATTAGGCTTCTGGTTGCTTTGAAAGGGGTTTTTGAATAACCATGTCTGCCAACATTCCAATTTGCATGATGACAAGGTGTTGGCATTGCATCCACCATTAATTTGCTGTATTTATAATGCCATTATGGAGCCACTCTTATCCTCATGCACTGTAAAAGGTATGTGGAAATATAATATATGATCCTGCTTGTTTGGAAATTGCTTTTGGATATCTTTGAATTTTTGTAATAGCATTTTTGGCAGCTGAAGGCTAACAGCACCACCAGGGGAGTCTGCCACATGGTTTCACTAGGGCAGAAATTAAGTGCTGCTTCCACATGTGCACGAGTGTTATTTTCCCTCATGCTGGAGCAGGGATGAGTGTGATCAGGTGTGCTGCAGAGTGTGCTCAAGGCAAACACACTATTTCACTCCAAATCTCTCCTAAAAGGCACAGTGCTGGTGCTTGAAGTCCCAAAGAGCATCTTTAATCACAACTCTCAAAACATTTAACAGGTCACAGAGAGTGCAGCTTGGTGCTGTGAACTCTCAGTCAACACAAGAGTGGAGGAGCCCAACCAGCAGCTCATTCAAATGCTTCTTCCTGCACTTCTCCTCCTCTCCTGCAGACTTTGAACCAAGGAACAGGAAATAAACTTGTCACTCTACCTGTGTGACAGTGAAAAGGCAGGAAAGAGTCCCTGTGTGTGCAGGATGAGTTCTTGTAATGTATGCGTGGTTACAGAGAAAAAAGTATATGAAGAAAGAAAAAGAGCGATAATTGATTGATTTTACTAAGTTTAGTAGAATCATTTTGCTTCTCTTAAAAAAGCAGCAGTTTACAGAAGGGGGTGGATATTTACAGTGTAAACCATCACCCCACATAAATGTTACTGTGATAATATTTCAGTTCTTTGCTGTGGTGTCATCTGTAAAATGTTTCTGGTTTGTGTCATTGCAGAGAAGAAAATCTTTAAGATGTATTCTAAAATAAAGTCTGTCACTTTGGCCAGTTTAGCTACCTGAACATGTGTCACATCATAAGAATAAATGAGTAAATCATATACAGATATTGCCCGACCCTGCATCTCAGCCTTTTATGTTCAGGCCATGCTCTGGTTTCTGGCTGCTTCTCTGCTGATACAGGGTGCATCCAGAGGATTTCCAGCATCAACAGGATTTCTCCTGAGTGGGCTGTAGCTTTCCAAGGCTGTGATAAACTGTTTTAAAGCTTATTCTGTAGGATGAATTCACATCTCTGCCAGACAGCATCAGGAAAGGAGACAGAGCTCTTCCTGTCAGGGTTATTTTCACTGTGACAGCCCCCATTCTGTCCACCTGAGATTCTGTTTAATGTGAGCATGTGACACAGAAAAGGGGTGTGTGAGCAAGAGGGGAAGATGTAAAAACCCCACCAGATAGAGAAGAATGTGGTTTATGTAAACCATTTATGCAAGCCCACTTTGAGCAAAAAAACTGATTAGGATCCTCTTTGTTTACTCATCTGTCCCCTTCATCCCCCGTGTCCCTCTGTTCTCTGTCTTGTTTTACCTTCTAGAGTCTGAAAAATCTTCCAATGTCAGAAATAAACCTTCCTTTTATTTGCACTTAAGAAAGGCTCTGTAACAACTATATTTACTTCGTTATCTTTGACACAGAACCTGAAGACCAGAAATGCCCAGACATTGTAAAATAATTTTCCTTTGAGTATTTAAATTCAACTGTTTGAGCAGAATTACTTTGTCGTGTAATACGGGAATTAATAGATATTTGTTAATATAACAGGCTACAAGCAGACGTCATGGTGTATTTTTTTGGAAATTGATTTCAGTTTATACTGACAAAGCCTTATTTTTGACATTTCACTTATGTGGTATAAGACTAGAAACATGTAACATGACTGAGTTTGGTGTAAAATACATGTCAAAAACACCTAAGAATTAAAAAAGTAACTCACTGCACCCTGCTCAAGTGGAAACACAAGGAATTTTTGCAGGGGATAATACAGAGCTGGTTTGCAATGATTTTGTGAAACACCACTGACTGCTGAGTGAAATCAGTGACAAAATATTGCAAAATATTTTCAGTTCTCTCATTTGTTTGGAACTTACCCCTCTGTGCTTTTTTCTGTTGTTTTGATTATAGGACATTTTACTGAACAACTGAAACTTGTTCAGTATAAACTGAAAAATATGAAGTAAAATAGATGCAGTTTCCTTTCTTTTAATCCTATTCATTCACAGAGTGAACAATAGTAAGATGCTATTAATATCTGTATCTTTTCTTACTAATACACGTTTGCACCCTTGAATTTAACATGGATTTTATGGGAATTAGTCCAAAAACATGCTGATGCCCCAGATGATTTTGGTACATGCCAAAAGCATCACTTGAACACATTAAATCAGGTTTTCAATGTGCTGCTGAGCCTGTCAGAGCTCAGGCTCTGTCCTCTGCCAAATGCTTTGCTCAGTGTCCCCCTGGATGTGTTCCATGTTCTGAATCCCCTAACACTAAATTTTACGAATTAATAATAAAGTAATTAAAAAGATAATGTGATTGACAGAATGAGCCAGAGCAAACACCTCCTGCTTGTGTCATAACCATCATCCCCTCAGTGAGTGTGTTCTCCTTGCTCTGTTCCAGGGCTCGTTGTTGGCTCATGGAAAATGAGCTCCAAGATCTCTGTGCAGGAGCACTGGGTGGGTGTGCAGGGCAGCAGGGACATCAGACAGGCACCACATGGGAAGTGGCTTTTGGGCCTTGCTGGGGGGCCACTGTGGGAGGCTTTTGGGGCTTTCTGGGACTAGCTAATGGGACAACCTCAAATGCTGCATCAAGCCCTGTTTGACTCTCCTGCAGAGCCAGAGTGGGCAGGAACATGGGGGATGGAGTTGGGAGGTTCAGGCAGGTGAGAGCATTTGGCTTTAGCACACCAGGGGCTGAGCACTCACCCTGAGGTGTTCCTCAACAACTGCCCTGTGACACCATCAGGCTTCTCACTGTCGAGTTTACACTCACACACTGATCCAAAGCCACGAGCCAGCTGCAGAGTTTTGGTCTGGGGAGCATTATTTGAGTTGGCTCTTTGGTGGTGCTGCTCCAGATGCCCTCTGGATGCAGACAGTCCCTGTGAGCAGAGTATAAAACATGCCCTGCACCACTGCAGGTGCTGCACGCTGGGGAAGACACACACTAGAGTTGAGGCTGTGCAGTTTTGCTCTAGAATTTTATGATCTCAGACGTCTGGATGAGGCGTTGGAGCAAGGGTTATCAATAACTTCCTAAACTATGCTGAGAAAGATACCTGCAGCTCTGTTTTCAGCGCTGCCATAAAATGTGAGAAGCCTTGTTAAATCGCATTTAATGACTGGGAATCTCAGGCTAACTGGCTCCTTCATCCAGCAGCTGTGAGTAATAATGCTCACATGAGCAGGTTTCACTGGCAGGATGCTAACCACCCTCGAGCAGGGGAATCATGCACTCTGAAGCTCTGGGCAGCTCCTGCTGCAGCCAAATTATTTCCCACTGGCAGGGAACTGCTTGGAGCTCCTGGAGTGCAGACAGGGGTTGAATTATCTCTTTATTCAGCTGTGTCATGTCTCACCTGAGCTAACAGTTTGGCTGCTAGTGGCACTTACTCAAACCTGGTGCATAACGGTGTAGTGTGAGAATCTCCTGAGTGCTGGTTTCCCAGTTTAGCTGTTTTCTTCTATCAGTAAGAGCTGTGCAGAGCAGTACTCCAAGCAATACTACTTGTCATGTTTTCCCTGAAAATTTACTTCAGAACAACTTTCATCCTTAGGGTTCTTATTTTCACAAATGCAAATGAGTCTGGTCAGGAACTTATGGTGCGGGGAAGTTAGGACCCGGAGCATCCCACATTCCCTGGAGCATCCCACATTCCCTGCTGCATCCCTCGTTCCCTGGAGCACCCCGCATTCCCTGGAGCATCCCGCGTTCCCTGGAGCATCCCGCATTCCCTGGAGCATCCCGCGTTCCCTGGAGCATCCCGCGTTCCCTGGAGCATCCCGCGTTCCCTGGAGCATCCCGCATTCCCTGGAGCATCCCGCATCCTCCCCGCGGCCCCTGCAGGCTCCCGGAGCCGGCACCCCCAGCGCAGAGGGAGCACAGACCCTGCGGTGTCTGCAGCGTGGAGCCGGCTCCACTCCCCCCTTGTCTCCAATATCGGCGGCCGTGGCAGGTTTTATTTCCACGGGGGGGCTGAAACATTAGATTCCATTCTGGAGCGAGTGGGATGCGGCTGTGGAGCGCCGGGCTGTGCAAAATCCCAGATCGGAGCCGGGATGGGGGCACCGAGCAGGGGAAAGGGGCAAAGGAGCTGAGCGGGGAGCGAAGGAGGGACACCCCGGCACCCGCCCAGGCAGCGATGAGGAGGCGAGTGCCGAGAGGAAGGGGATGCTCTGCTGCCCAAAAATCTCTCCGGAATATCCCACTTTCTTAGATTTGCCCCCGAAGGAAAAAAAACAAAAACAAAACCAACCCAAAAAATTCCAAACCACATACATACACACTCCAAAAAACCAACCAAACAAAAAGATCCCGCACCAAAATTTAGTGGAAAATGAAAGCTCTTCCCCGACGTGAGCTTTGGAGTCACGCAGGGAGTGGGGAAACGGGGTAAGAACGTCCCGGGGAGCTGCTGAGCCAGCGGAACCACCTCGGGGTGCTCACGGCTGCTTTAGACTCTTTGAAAGGAAAAAAAGAAGTATTACAAAAGACCAACTTTGATACGAATTTAAAAGTAATCAGCGGAACGGCGATGAAAAGATTATTTTATTTTTAAAGTTGTGGAACCAGAATGAAAGAGCCGATTTATTAAATTTACATAAATCCAAAATATCGGACTTCCCATCAGCGGAAACATGGCAGAGATGTCTGATTCCCTCTATATATGATATTTGTTTAGTCCGTAATATTGCACAAATCGGCAAAGCCAATTAAGAAAATGCAAACAAGGAAACTAAGAAGGGAAATACCCTCCCTCGTACAAGAAGAATAAAGTTTATTTGCGTATAAGAAATACGCTCTCAGAGTAAACGAAAAGAAAAAGGATGATGCAAGACATCCCTCCGAGCGTCACATGAGGCAGGCGTTTTCCAGAGGAAACTTGTCTTTATCTGAAAACCAGGGACTCGCCACCACGGAAAGCGCCGTTTCTTTAGAGTTTATTGATTGATTTAAAGTGTTTAGCAAACAAAGTGCTCTCTTTATCACCTCTTGCTCATTTCTCCATCGTCTTATACATTAATTATAAATTTAAAACTTTTTTTTTTTTTTTGTAATAACCAGAAATATACAGAAATGATTAACGTAAAAAACCAGCCCTGCACCCCAGGAGCCGCCCTCGCCGCCCCTTCCCGGGCAGGCCCCGCTCGGGGGTCGTTGGACGGTGACGTTTGCATAAAACATCCCTCGTCACCGTGAGGTCACGGCAGCGAGCGGCGCGTCTTTGCTTCTGCAGTGTCGAGGGACAGGACCGGTAGTTCTCCGTTTTACCCTGAGAGTCAAATGGGTACATAATCTTCTTTTTTTTTTTTTCTTTTAAAATCTTTCGCCAGTGGCCAGACCAGAATAAAACCAAAGACAAATAATATTAATAAAAATTATTAAATTAATTGAACCCACATAGCAACGAGGGACGGTGAAAATAAAAATACAGGTAACGATGATTTACATCTACTTGTATGTACACGGGGGAGGGAGGTTTCTCCTCCTCCTTCCCTCAGCAGCGAAGTCCGGACACATCGCGTACAAAAGGGGTCGTAGAAAGGCCCGTGGGCGGGGAAGCCTCCCGGGAACCTCCGGCCGCTCCTTTCATCCCCCCGGGTGGGTGACGGCCGGGGGGCGGCAGGAACACGGGGCTGCCCCTTTCCCCCGGGGTCGCTGCCCGAACGCTCTCGGTGTCACCGGCCGGGTGCGGGGTGCGGGGGGTCCGTGCCGTGAGCGACCCCCAGGGCCCGGCCGGGCGATCCTCGGAGGGGCGGCGGGCACAGCGGGAAGGAGCCGGGAGTGAGGAGGAGAAGGAGGAGGAAGAAGGAGCGTCGGGCTTATAGGTGAGGGGTGTAGAAAGCCGGAGCGCCGTAAGTCTGGGAGCCCAGGACGAAGGGCGAGAGGACGGCGGGGCTGGGCAGGAAAGGCAGCTGGGCAGCGCAGACCAGCCCCCCGGCCGGGTGCCCGGCGTAGCTGCCGGGGCCGTGCATGGAGAGCGGGGTGCCCATGGGCGGCGAGTGGCTGAGCGGGCTGAGCCCCCCCGGCAGCGCCCCGCCGCCCA
>VZTB01004171.1:60829-83329 GCA_013397245.1 Thryothorus ludovicianus
CCTGAGCTAGGGGTGGGCTGGGGGACAGGGCGAGGAGCTGGGCAGAAGCGGTGAGGATGGGGCTCAGAACTGCGGCTCTGGGGCCAGGAAGGAGGTGTCCAGCCCGGGGAGGCTGTGCCAGCGCTGCCCCTTCCGAGCAACCCACCTTCGGCAGGAGCTGGTACCGAGACGCGGCCGGGATCGGGGATGTGCCCCCCTTCCCACGGCCGCCAGAGCGCCCACCGAACACCATAGGGCTGGAAAGGCCTTTGGGAAGGCGGCAGGGAGAGCATCCTCGGGGTACCCGGGGGGACAGCGGGGCCCTGGCAGGGGCGAGGAGCGGCCCGGGAGAAGCCCCTGCCTGGGTCGAGCCAGCCGTGCCGGGGGAGCGGGCAGCGGGGATGTCAAAGCGCCTCTAACAATTTTAGTGACGGAAATCTCCGAATCGATGGGCGATTTGTTGGGTTTTGCTCTGGCATTTTTAACCCTTCCTGAGTCTGATTTGACCTCTTGTCACTTCCCGAGATGGAAGTATTAAAGTGGAGTAAATACTTGTATTGATTAGCAGAGCAGATACAAACTTAATTAAACTCATTTTGTGCAATGTACAAACTAGTTAACGGTCATTTAATTTATTTGGGTTTATATTACGCTCCAATTAACGGGTCTCCATCGGAGAGCGGGGTAATTATCCGATATTTAAGGCTATTGGACTTCTGCTGACGTTTCTGTCATTATGAAGCCTGAAAGCGAATCGAGTTTTTCGCAGAATCGGCTCCTCCTCATCCGGGCCGGGCCCGGGCTCCTCTGGGGGAGCGAGAGGCGAATCCTTCCCCACGGGACGGGGCTGGGGGAGGCCCCGCGGGCAGGTCGGGGGCAGAGGCCCGTGAGTACCGTCCTTTTTCGCCGGTGCTCTCAGACACTCCTAAACTTCCGTCCTCTCACTTCTACAACGGGGCTGTACCTCAGGGAACTCCTAATCAAGGACTCCTCTAACTTGGTTAACCGAGATAGGAAATGAATTGCTGGTCTGTCACCCTTATCCTGTCCTCAGTTCAGTTGTTTTTAATTCCCCCCAAACCTGAACACATCTCAAATTTGCTCCATGTCCTCAAGCCGGACATCCTAACTCCCGCATGTAAAATCAGGGGTGAATTTAAAAGTGTTTTGTTCAGCGCGCTGATTTTATATATGGCTGGTTCAGTAGAAGAAATAAGAGCAGAGTATTGTCGTCCTTGTCACCCCGAAAATATCCCGTAATAACTCAGGGTTCATTAAGAACCCTTTCCAGCGTTCTGTTCAGGTCGGAACAAGGAAAATGCGGGAGGTTGCCGCTGAACAGGAGAGAACCGGGTCCCTTTTCTCCCAGCCCGACCGAGTGAGAGCAGACAGGCGTCCTGCAACCTGTAGGACCTGCTAGAAATTGCGTAATTTTTTTGCAGCAACGATTTATTTTAAGTGCGTGTAGCTGCGCCTGCGGGGCGGACTCGGGTACTGAGTGCAGCCCCAGCACCAACACACGGACCGGACCGGGAACCTGCAGCTGCCAGTTCAGGAGGTTAATTTTTCCGTCTAGGAAATCCCAGCCGTTGGTCAACTAAAATTTTTTAAGACAAAAAAATGTCATGCGAATTTAATTGACTACGGAGATGGACGCCAGGCTTATAATTTTGTTTCTGGAATGGGTTAAATAGTAATTTAATGGGGAGTTTAAACTGTTTTTTTAAACATTTAAATAGTTTTACGAGCGGCAGGTGACGAGGGCTGTTTTCATTCTCCTTTGGCCAGAAAGCCTTTGCATTTTTTCGGAGACTTTTCTGGACAAAGCTACTTTTCAGAACTTCTCCTAGATTAAGCCACTACTTAAACTACTATTAATTACGATGGGGAAAGAGGAGTATTAAATTTCGTGATGTTCGAGCAGTCCCAGATCTATTCCTGGCCACTGCTATAGCATTAGGGCGATGTGACCGAATCGAGTCCATGTGTGGAATGTCCGGGGAACTTGTGAGCGGGAGAAGAGCACCGCGGCGTGATGCCTCCAAATATATTTATTTTGGGAGAAGAGATGGAGTTGCGTTTCTCTCCTTGTCTGGAGATAAAAGTGTGAGATTAGCTATAGGTTAACCTCGTTAGTCTTTCTGATCGCCCAGATCTATTTAATATGACGAAAGTCAGATGAGTTCAGAGGAATAATAACTCCAGCTCCCTACTGCTTTTAAAAATCTCTTTTGAATTCTATTAGTGCCTCATTCCTGCTTTTGCGTTACAGATGTAAAATGCGTCATGGCACGGGCTGGAGCAGATTCCAGACTCCTTTCACTGCTTAATTTTACTTGACAGAGCCCTGCTATGCCTGGGTTGGAAACCTCCGAGTCCTCCTCTGTCGCCCCAGACACAGAGAAATTATTTTTCCTAAGCCGAGAAGTTTATCCCCTGCAGCTCACTGCCTCTTCTTTCCCCTCTCTGGACATGGAATAACTATAGATATTTTCCACAACTACTGCCTTTTCCTGGACACCCTCTGCGATCCCCAGAGCCGCGGTGTTTAGAGGTGAGAAAGTTGGGATATTCGGACCCAGAAAGAAAAAGCAATCTAGAGCTTGGGTCGAATGCAATTCCCGATCAATAGCGAGCCCTAATAAGTGTAATAGGTTTTAATCGAGTAATTATCCGAATTTTGACCCTATAATTTAGATGTTAGGGAAGAGTTTGCAAGGTGCTTGAAAGAGATATGCACAATTCGATAATAGGATATCGATCCAAGCAGTCCTACATGCCACTCTGGGGCGATTTTCCCCATTATCCAGCCTCTTTACGCTGCTAAGCACATTTTACCTTAAATGTAATCGAAGGAATTTAATTGTTTTTCCAGAGATAACCAGCATTTTGTCACAATTAGTCTGATTTGTCCTAAAAAAGCCAAGGGGAGAGAGAAAATTGAATCTGTCGCCCAGAGCAACGGGCGGCAGCGGCGGGGGGAGGACGGGAGAGGGGTCCGAGGCTGGGGAGAGACACAAAGTCATAAACGCCTGGGGGGGCCCAGGTGAGGTGGGGATACCAAGGGAGGGTTTTCTCACCCTCGGGCCCGGGGCTCCGGCCCTCCGGAGCCGGAGGAGCCGCTTCCAAGTTTGCCCGAGCCGGAGCTCAGAGGCAGGGCTGGCAGCCCCTGCGAGGAGGATGTCGGGGTTCCTCCCCATCCCAGCCAGGCTGGCATCCCTGGGGCTGATCCTGCCGCTCCCGGGGTGCACGGCACGGACAGCTCCGGGCATCCCGCCGAGCTCCTCTGCGAGCGGAGGAGCGGGGCCGAGCCCCGGGACCCGCCACCATCTCCGGCCTGTCCCGGGAGGATGCTCCCGGCTCCCCCCTTGCCGTCCCTCCGCCTAACACAGAATTCCACCGCTCTACATCCAGCAGCAGCAACCCAGGGCGCATTTGTCCTTCCCCGGAGCCGGCTGCCCGCAGCGCCCCGGCTGCCGTGGCTGCCAGCGGGGGAAGGATGAGATGTCAAAGCATGCGAGACCCTGTTGGGGGAACTCAGGGCAGCCCCCGGCTCGGAGGGGCTCCGAGCCCCCAGACCTACTTACTGATCAGCTCTGCGGACTTCTTGCACGCGTCGAAATCTTCGGCCAGAGCCTTTGGCTCGGCCAGCTCCGTCCCTGAGTCCTCGGGCTTATCCTCCGCCCCCAGCGTGAACTCGGTCCCCGCCGATTTGTACAAGCCCGCGCACTGCCGCCGCTTGCTGTTGAACTTGTTAGGGTCCAGGATGTCGAGCACGGAGAAGGAGGTGGTTCTGTGCACCATGGGTAGCGCGGCCACTGCCCCCTCTTGTCCGGGGGTGTTGCTCTGGCTGTCCCCTTGCCTGTCCCGGTTGGCAGGGCAGTAGAGCGGCAGCTCTCCGGCGGCCGAGAGCCGCTGCTCCCCGCGGCTGTCCATCCCTTCCCCGTGGCAGCCGCGGGGCTCCCCGCCGATGCCGGCCGCGGGGGCTGTCACCGCCGCGGCTGCCGCTGCCGGGATGGAGATGTCACCGACCTTGTCTCTGCTCACATTCATGACTCTTTGCAGAGCCCCTCTCGGTTGCAACTTCTCCCCCCTGCCCTCCCCTCTTGCTCTCCCCCTCCTTCCTCCGGCGAAGTTGATCTGGAAACTCCTCCCCGGCTCCGCTCCGGTTCAGGACGAGCCGCTGCCTTCAGCTCCCCGGGGCTGCGCTGGGTCCAGCCGCCGGGAGCCTCCGGGGGAGGCAGGGAGTCACAAGGTGATGCTCGGCTCAGAGCCTCCACTCAGCTGCTCCTTCTTCCTTCTCATCATCCTCGCCAGGCTGCCCAGGCGCTCCTGCCCCCCCTCCCTCCTCTCTCGCTCACACACACGGAGGCAAGGCTGTATCTTATTTATGCATTCATATTTAGCACTGGATTGTAATTGGCTACAAATTAATCCCTTGCCCATAATAGTCTGTAATCTTCATCACTGGAAGAGAGACACGTTGGAAGTGTGTGCCGGGGGGAGGGGGGCAGAGAGGGAGAGAGCGAATGAAGGATGGTGTTGGCTGTGATATACTTGGCTGTCAGCTCTGTTTCAGCACACCTCCACTCATCTGGAAAGCATCTAAATAGCCTTATTTGGAGAAGTGGGAGGAGATGACGCTTTCTTTTAAATAATTGCGGGATCAATATAAAGAAGATATTATACACAGAAAATGGGAACTTAAGGTCTTCCATCCCTAATAGCGGAGTTAGGTGATCAAAAGGGGATTATGTGTGTGTGTGTGTGGGCTCGGAGGTGTCAGCCCCCAGCACCTGTTTCCCTTCCCTGCTGGGTTTATTAAATTAGAACAAAAGGAGAAAATTATGGACGGAGGTTTAGCAGTTGGAACGAAGCTTGTGTCCGCGGACACAGACACCCTCATACGCTTCTTTCTCCTCCTTAGCTAATTAATTAAAATTAAATCTCAAATGTAAGTGCCAGGAAAGTGCCAGAAGAAAATTAATATTTTTAAACGACACAAGACAAAACATGACGATAAATAAAACCTGTGTAACAGGGAGAAAAGGTCTATTCCCTCCAAAGCAAGGAGTGAAGGTATAACCTAAGTTTCATTTTCGAAAAATACTCTCTTATTAAAAATGGTTTTAATTGTAGAAAATTAAGACATAGGAATAAAATTGTCAGTGAATTATACAACATGTTTTCCCACCTCCTATCTAATTTCCTTCCCTTTCATGTATAGTTGTGTGTTCTTTGATCATATCAATTTCATTCTTGTTTTGGACGCTCCAGTCGCTACTCAGTTTGAATTAGCTGCCAGGAAAAAAAAAGAGGGGGGGGGCAGTAGGAAAATAGAGAAAGCATAAAAGGAAAATTAGATTTTTTTTTGTCTTTGAGGCTGGTGACACATACAAGGACAGGTCCTTTGCAATTACCGCGGGCAATGATCCTTTAGAAAGCAGAAATTAAAAGTTGGGAGAAATAATGGGTAAAACAATCAGCTTGTAATTTTGGTAGGTCTTGGACATGATTAGTCCATCAGCGGGCTGGGCCCAGGGGAGTCCCGCTGAGCCGGAGCCCACAACAGCCCCCGCTCATATATTATACACCAGCCCTTAGATTTTAATCAGACACCACAACAGTGTCCTTTCTCTTTTATGACTTTATTATGCTTTATCTTTAAATTATAAATCACCTCCTGGGTTGAAATGGTATGTATAATCTCTGATCATGTGTAGGTAATTACCTCTCCCCCTTGTCCTGACCTCACCGAAGGGGCTGCCACGAACACACAGCGAGAGCGAAGTTTTAATCTGCACACACTCACACGAGCCCATACGCAGGGTTTGTTTGTTTGTTTGTTTGTTTGTTTGTTAACAGCTTCTCTTTCCTTCCTCCTCCAGTCTCTGGTGCCTCTGGTCCTATCTTTTCTTTCAGATAAATTTTCCTCACATTACTCCTGCCTGCAGCGCTAGGATATTATTTATGGAAAATAGATGGTGGTTTAGGTAGATGCCAGTGACTCGGCTGTATCAGATTGTCGTACTCTACTGTATTTGTACTATTTGTACCTCTATTTTTTTTGAGGTGAGGGGAGAGAATGCGGTTGTTTAGCAACAGCGGGGGTAGGAATATTTTTTATTCCTTGGGTCAGTGCCTCTTAGAAAAAACAAAAAATTGTCCTGATTGTAATTGACTCCTGTGCCCGAGCAGGGACCGTTCCCAGGCGGGCGGAACCCAGAGCCGCGACATCAGCACAAATTCACGGGCTAGCGCTGAGTGCCGGGAGCAGAACCACATCCCTAGGGAGCAGAGGACCCTCCTGCTCGCCCCGATGGCTCTCAGGCGCCACCGGGCACCGACAGACACATCCCCGCCTCGTCGGGAGCCGAGGGGGTGCGCAGCGATGCTGGGCGGGCACTGCCGGGCCCCGTCCCGCCGGGACCCCCAGCCCGCACGGCGCTTTTGTTTGTTGGCGGTTTAAAGCGAGTGTTATAAAGATGTTCTATTGCTCCTAATCACAATTGATTGTCAATTAGAGCCTCATTTGTGCAATCTCCATCCATCTGCCATCTCTGGTTATCTGTTCACCAGAAAGTTAGCGCTGATTATGGGGCCCTAGATGAGTTGTGACATGTAATATCTCGCCAGTGGTCGGGCCGGGTGACCGGTCCCGTCTTCCTCTCTTTCCATTTTCCTTGCAGGATGGGCGAGCAACAGCCTCTCCTGACTCTCTCGTCCGAGGGACGCTGCCCTGGGGGAGCAGCTGAGAGGGTGCTGGGGGTGAGGGGCTGGCAGGGCACCCCCAGACAGGCGGCACCGGCGCCGTGCAGAGCCAGGTCCCCGTATTTTGGGCCCGGATCCCTTGCCCTGCTGAGGAAAGCTCCCACGGAAACGTTTCCTTCTCCGAAACAAATCGGGAATCACACGGAGCACCGTGGCGTTGTTACGAGGCTCCCCGCCGCAGCGATGGCTATCTCTGTAGTTAGGCTGAGTTATACCTGCCGGAGGTGATATTTCCAGAGCCTGAGGCACCGGAGCCCAGAGCATCTCCCGGGAGCCGCCAGCCCCTCGGCCACCCCGAGCCCCGTGTTGCCCCCGCGGTGTCGCGTTTGAGGACGGGACCCGACGCCTCGGTTCTGCCGGGGCAGGGCAGGTGGGACCCCGCTGAGGGCTCTGTCCCTGCTGCCCTCGGTGCCCGGTCACCCTTCACACCAGGAGGGAGCCAGGCCGTCACTCTGCGGGTTCCGGGGTGCCTCCTGGTTTTAACTTAATTAGTTAATACCGATTTTCAAATTATATTTCAGCGACCTCCAGATCAACGAACAACCTTTTTTTTTTTTTTCGTCGTCTTTTTTTTTTTTTTTTTTTTACTGTTCTCCAGTCATCCCTTACCCCGTCCCTTGGGGTCTGGAGCTTCGGGTAATTAAGGACATTTATCGCCGCGGTAAAACAATTTAGCAGCCCTCACTGCGCCGAGAAGGTCACTCTGGTGGCTGCACCAGGCGCGGAGGATCCGCGTCCCTCCGCGCTCGGCGCTGCTCGCAGCCCCAGGTCCCGCGCCCGGGGGGCTTTCCACGGCCGTGAGAGGGGGCCAGGACCTCCCCGGGACTTCTGGACTGGCCCAAATTGTTTCCAAATGCAATCAGGCTCCAAGATTCATCTTGCTTTGAATGGGTTACTCTATTATTTTTATTATTACTATTATTATTATCATCATCACCACTACTAGTATTGTTACCTTTGCGTCTGGGGCCGCAAGCAGGGGCAGGATCATCCTCTGAGCCTCGCACGTGGCTCTTGGTCTCATCCTGATTTTGTGCCCCGCGGGTGCATCCCCGTGCAGGGCAGAACTGAGGACCAGCGGTCACCTGGGGATGCCCGTCTCTCCTCGGGAAAGTGGGGATCCATCCACACACCCCCCCGAAGCTAAAATCAGGGAATTAATTAACTCTACCCACGAAGGCAAATGATTTAGGAAGAAAAAGAGATTCTGAAGCAGATCTCGCCCTCTATCAATGCGGTGTCAGGTCCTCATAGTAGAAGATTTAAAAGCCCTGGGGATTCCAGGTTAGAGTAGTAATGAGCTTAATTGAGGTTAATGCTTCCTGCACAGCTCCTTGATTATTAAATTAATATTATCACACACATGAATCATAATTAGAAGTTTAAATAATGCTCTAGGGGAATCCTCGGAGGATCTATTAAACAGTTCTCTTGCCTCTCTCCGGCTCCCTCCCCGCTCGGCGGCAGCCCCGGGGGCGGCTGAGGATGGGCGCTGCTGGAGGGGGGCGGAGGGGGAGAAGCCCCCGAGTGTCACCGCGGGGACAGAGACAGGGGCAGAGCACCCACGGTCCCTTCTGCCCTTCAAGCCTCAGCCCGGCGGATCCCCGTTTAAGCAGCCGCTCCTCCCCACCCCCCGCCTCCTAATTTGGGCGCTTATCTCCCAGCACCCGGGAGTTTATATAAAATACTAATAAAGTGCCTTGTTGTCACTTATCGCGGCTGGGATCGGCTCTGCAGGGGCTTTTCTTCTCACACCTCGCGAAAGCCGATCCGTTTTGCTGGCAGGAGGCTGGAGGTGCCGCCGAGAGCATCCCCGGGCCGCCCGCCGGGATGCGGGGCAGGGAGGGGGGACGAGCGGGGAGATCCCCCCGTCTTGCCCTGGTACCAACCCCAGGTCCCAGCCCCTGGCACGGCCGTGACACGCCTGGGGAGCAGCCCAGGATGGGGGTGTCCTTCCTGGCTGGGGGAGCGCCCCCGGTCCTGCCTCCATCTCCCGAGCCGGGTGCTGCAGCACCGGGGACCCACACGTGCTGCGAGGACAAGCGGCTCGGTTATCATCAGTATTATTTAATATTATTATTACTGCTACTATTTCTAAGGGAAGATTGAAAGAGGGGGAGAAGCAGTGGTGGAGGGGGCACACACAGCATCGTGGGGGCCGTACATGTAAAGGGAAAAATAAAATAAAAGAGAAATCAGCTGGCCAGCACGCGTGCAGCTCTCTCTTGCTCTCTTTCTCTTTCTATTTATTTTCCTCTCTGTTGCTGAAACATATTGAAGGGGGAGAAAAAGGAAACATTAAGATCAACTGTGAGCCTTGCCGACGGTTTAACGATTTCAAATGAGCTCTGACTCTGGTGAAAATCTGACAATTACCCATCAGGATGGCAGATGATGGTTAAAATTACCAGAAATCAATATTCTCACCGGGTGTCCCAGCCTGATAAGAGAGACCAAGACAATGTTGACTATTAAAGTCGACAGCTTGAGATATTACACTATTAGTTATGCTATTTTTAATAATCTATAATATTTGGGCTATAATTAATTAATTATACGGGTCAGATAATATCTGGGGCTGGAATGAGGTCTGAAGGGTCTATTAAGGTTGGTAATGAGAAAGGAGAAATCTAATCTAAGGACGAGGAGCCGTGAAGTAACAAATACACAACAGACTTCAGATGGAGCGAGAGGGAAGGAGAAGGGCTATTGCAGACTCAGTGCACACACCTCTGCTCTGCTCAGCTCCCAGCCAGAGGTGCTGCCCCTGATAGCATCTCCCCCTGCTCCTGGTTCAGGTACCCACTGCTCCTGGAAGAGGCCTGGCTCTCACTGGGATGCTACAGTCCCTGGGAAGCCAGAGAAAGGAAAAGATTGGAAGTGTATTAAGGAATTAATTATACAAAAAAAGGAAAAAAAATTGGATGTGTATTAAGGAATTAATTCTAGGAAAAAGGAAAAAAAAATCCCAAATAACCTTCAACAAGTATCTGTATCCATCCTGCCCCTGGCCCTAGAGGCAAAATTCTCTTATTATTGGGATGTGGGGACACTTCAGGCAGTTTATGAAGTGAACTTTGAAATATTGCTCTGCCCCTGCTTGCAGGTAGGGTCTGATATTGTCCCTGGCATCTAAACAGCCTTCAAGCAGTGGCTTCAGATATATCTCTACATGCCAATGGCACTAATGGCACAGGCATGTGTGTGTAAACATCAATGTCTGTGGATATATTATATTGGGATATATAATTTAATGTATGGGTTTTTTTCCTATAGATACACATGTTTATATAGGAATGTACACAAAATAAACATGAGGAAGAATAAAAACTGCTTTGTAATACACATATATATAAATACATCTATTTCTCTATCTCAAAGAGTTAATGTGTGTTCCATGTATCAGGAACATAAAATTGCTTTATTCTCTTCTCTGCAAATGAACTTCAAGCCAGGCCTTGTCCATTATAAACTCACTCCTTGCTCAGCGTTACTAACCAATATTCTAGGTGTGACACTCAGGGCTTTACCTATTTTACATCGATTATAAAAATCGCTCCTTCTACTGCTATGATAATCCTTTTTCTAGGGGTGTGTTATTTTTCATATTAGTTCTACCCTTATTAGTTACAGGAGGATGTGTTGAACAACATCCTTTTGTATAGAATGATGAAAACCTTTTTCTAGTTATTAAACCATTTTCTAGTTATGCTTAGATTTGCCAGGGTATTAATCTTTTCTTTTCCAGTTACATCTTAATGCCACAATTTTCAATAGGGCTCTCTTGGTCATACTTTTCTCAGCACTCTATTTATAAGATAGTCCTTGTCGAGAACTGGAAACCACTGAAGTATTAAAAGAAAACCTCTTCCAATGGCAGACATCTTTCTGGGACAGCTGTTTGATACAGTTCCACAGGATTTTTCCTTCCACAGTTAGTTGAAATCCAAAGCCAAGTCTGCATAAGATGCCCTGCTCCTTGTCTCCTTTGTATCCAACATGGATATTTCCCTCTTCTTCCTCAGCCAGTGCCTAACCAAGGCTGTTATAGGATGATGAGGTGCCAATCAAAGGCAAAACTGAGAAGCTGCTGGATGGGCACGGGAAACAATTTCTGCAGGCACTGCTCAGGCAGGAGCAGCTCTGAGGGCAAATGAAGATCCTTACCCAGCAGATGAGGAGGAAGGGAGAAAATGAGATCCTTCTGTTTCTTTCATTATTTCATATGTATAGGAGTGAATTAAGAAGACCTAGAGGGTTTGCTCCTGATGTTCACAGCAGAGGTTAGCAATGCTGCCAGGATTTAGCAGTTGTGATGGGTTTGTGGAAGTGTCTCCAGGGCCTGTCAATGGCTGTGTGATTGTCAAACACTGCCAGAGCCTGGGAAGTGTGAGCATGCATTGGGCAGCTGGAGGGAGCTGGCACTGAGCCCCCACGTGCTTCGGGTCAGGAGCAGAGCAAGAAGCCAAAACAGCAGCCTAACAACTGAATTGCTCAGTGGGATAAACCTGGTGAATTCAATGACAACTGCCCCATCCCTAATTTGCCCATATTGACAGGTTGCTTGTGTTGCTGATACTCTGAGCTGAAGAAAATGGTGCCAGGGTCTTTCCATGGTCAGGTCCCAGGTTTCTGACTAAATTCTGCAACATCCCAGGATTCTCCCATCTGCTGCAGAGCTTCACTGGTGTCCCCAAAACACATCTTGTGGTGAAGTTTGTTTTGGAAGGGACACAGCAGGCCCGTGGGTTGTTCATACAGTAATGAATTGTCAAAGACGACCTCAGATGGGTGAGTAGCACTCATCCCTTGTGATTTTGTTATTATAGCATTTAGAAATGCAGGTGAAAAGACATGAGACACACTGAGAATAAAAAGATTACCCTTTTAGATCTAATCTAGAGAGTTAAGTCAAGGGGCAGCTCTACAAACTGGTGCAAATTAGGCTGGCTGTGTCAGCTGATTTACACAGGAGGGGGCTGAATGCAAAATTGCCTGATGCTTTTATTGTGAGACCTCACTGATATTTGAAATCCTGCTCCTGTCACTACTGAGAAACTTCCTGCATATTCAAGTAGGAGTGTTGAAGGCGCTACCCAAAATGCTTTTGTAACTGGGTTGGAGTGGTTTAAAGCATGCCTGGCATGCAGTTACTCCTCCTCTCTTAACTCTACAGTCCCAGCTGAGTGGTGGTAATTCACTATTCAGCTCCATACTGGGGAGGAGGGAAGGAAATTTTTTAGGCTGCCTAAATGCAGATTGAAAGCATGTTCTCTTATTTATAGCCAAACCAAGTGGGTATATTGGAGCATTTTGCAAGCATTTTCTCTGCATTTAGAGAAGTTGCAAAAAACTGCCATAGGTGAAAAGCAATAGAATTACTGTGCTACACAGAAATGTTTCTTAATTTAGGCATTTGGATGCCAAATGCAAGTTAGGACTCCCATTTTAGCTGTATATTCAACATAAAAATTTGGACCTGAACTCTCAGCAAGGAACCTTGGAATCTGAATCAGATTGATTTATAGGTTATTAATTATTTAAATTAAAAGCTGTAATATTTATCAAGCAGTTGGATTGATTGCTGGAGAAGACCCAAGCAATGCTGGCTGATGTGTATGTGCTGGGAAAATTATTGGACACCTGACACATTCCATCTGCATTGTCAATCCTACAGGATGAAAAGTTTGTGGACTCCATTAAATGGGAAGAAAAACACCATAAAGTGTGGTAGGTCAGTGACTGATAATAATGTGGCATTTGGAATGTACCCTTTTTGATATCAGTGGGACATCAATTTGTGAAGATTAGGGAAAACCAGGGAAAAGATTTGCAGAAAAGGTGTAAAATTAAAGGTATAAAACTAACAGCTTGAAGTTCAAAGTAGCAAGGAGTCCTGTCCCTACATGTAGAAAAAAAGAGTAGTTAAAAGACCAATATTTATTGTGCTTTGTAGTGAATCAACAATACCCAGAACACTGAAAACAAGTGTGAGCCAGTACAGTAATTGCAGTTACAGAAATAAAAACCAGAACTATACCCTCAGCTATTTATAACTGAACTGCACTGGGCTTTGCTTAGAAAATAGTATCATTCTGTAAAGGATATCACTCTCCACTAAGCAGAGCTGTGTGGCAAACCTGGAGTCCTTGCTCCAGCTTAGCATCTGTTCAGGGAAAGCACCACTTACTTGTGTTTTTATCACTGGATGATGGGAAAATAACTACAGCTGTATATATAACATTGCTTTGATAAGCACGTCATAAATTGAAGGAGAAGAAATCATAAATAGATATCTAAGTTTGTCTGTAATAGTGATTCTTTCCCATAAATGATGTAAATCCCATTTTCTGGCTATTGAAACAACTGCAGACACAGAGAAGAAGAACAATCTGTACCTGCACTTCTACAAGGAACAGGAACAAAATTCCCAGCTGTCAAATTCTCACAATAAACTTGGAAAATACATAATAAATACAGAAAGTACATCAGAATAGATGGGGATGGGAAAGATTCCCAAAATTACAAGTTTTATCTTTCAGTTCTGCTGTCCAAAAGTTGTCTATTGCACATTAGTTGTCTAGGCTGGCACCTTAATTATTGCACAAAAGAAAATGTTTCCATGGGGCATTTCATTCCACCTGTCTTGGATTCCTTAGGATCCAAGGCACACAGAAAAATCATGCAGGTGATAACAAGCACCATTCCTTCTGCCTCTTCAGGCAGAGAAATCAGTCCAGGTTCCTGGTTACAGCTCCTTTAAACACTCAAGCACACATAACCATTTCCCAAGTGTTTTGGGGGACGGAGAGAAGGGCAGAAGCATTTTTAAAATTGATGTTTCTGACATGTCCTTTTTGCCTTAGTTCTACTTTTATTTCCAAACTGTAAAGATGGTGTGTTTGTCCCAGATACACGTCCCTCTTAGTGAGCCATCAGTTGTGTCCTACACCCTGATTTTAAGCCTCACTGAAACCAAGGGGAATCTTGGTGTTAGTGGACACAGGCTGAGTTCAAAGACTGTTTCACTCACATCTCCATTTAATTTTTAGGTGAATCAATTGCTGTAAAGCTGATGACACATGTATCTTTATTAGATAACCCAGTTATCAGTATAGGTTCAATTTGTACCCCCTTGGGTTGCCGAACACAATCTGCTTGACTGATGTCTGGTCCATTTCTGGGCATGATCATTCTTCCAGCAGTCAATACTGAGGTTTTTTAAGTTATTGACCAGACAGCTATTGGATGAGGCAGGGCCACATGGCCTACTGACCCAAAATACTGTAGCAAAAGTGGTGAAGATATGAAATCAATAACTTTATAGAAACAGATATCCGAGCCGACACTTTCTGCAGGAGGATTAAACGAAGAGGGCTGCTGTGGAATTGGGTCAAGTTGAACGTGGCTGATGCATGTAGGAATCCAGGCAGGTTAATGGGAATTCACAGGTGAGGGGGGAAGCAGAGAGGCAGTGTTTGGTCCAGCATCAGGGTGTGCTGGGCTCCACAGGCTCTGCAGTCCAGCCAAAGGACACGCACAGAGGTCTGAGGATGCACCTGGAATGACACTGCTAATGCCACTCTGCTTCTCCCCTGGGCCTTGAATAACTCCAGCTGCACCCGGGGCTGCCAGGGAGGGATTGCAGTGGGTGGGAGCTCTGAGGGGCACTGCCTGCCCTGGGCTGGCCTTCAAGGCAAAGTGTTGATCATCTCCTGCCATCACTGATTTGGGGAGGGGTTGTAGGATCTCGGTGACACACAAATTCTGGCAGGCCCTGGGGAGTTTGATGTGCACAATCACATTCTGTATGTACCTGTGTTGGTCTTGCATTTGAAACTGTTTGCATGGCTTCACAAGGATGGAGAAACTCTCTTAAACCCATACCCCATGCATAGGCACATGCTTTATTTATTTGGTTAGTGTTTCAGATTTCATGGGTATTTTAAACTAACTAGCATAGCCTTGTCATCATTAACATGTGCTCAGTGATTATGGTGCTTCTACAGTGTTGCTTTTCATCCTGAATGCTTGAGCAAAACCTCAGCCCTTTAGGTGAATCCAAGCATTTCTCAAAGCAGAAAATGTTATCAGCACCAGTTAATATATAAAATGTTGCCATCACTGACTGTGGAGCCACAAGCAAAATAACTTAATAAAATAAGTTACTTTATTTTCTCAAAAATAACATTTTTGTTTGATTGTGAAACAGAGAGAAAAGAAAGAGTGAAGAAAAGCTCAATAAACAGCCATTTTATTACTGTTGCTAGAAATAAAATAAGGGTTGGGGAGACTTGGCTACTGTTTTATTGTAGCCGTGAATTCACTTCTTTCATTTAAGTGTCTGTCACATTAGTAGAAAAATACAGATCACTCTGAATTGTGTACACTGGCAGTGACTATGCCCATTTTTCATTTTAAATAACTTTCAGCTATTTTTTCCTTTCCACAGTTGGAGGTGGCGGGCTGGTATAGGAAGGGGTGTAAAATGAAAGCAGCCTTTTTTTTTGTGAGCTTTGGGTGGGAATTTGGCACAAGTAGCTTTGCTCAGTTCCCACTGTAATAGAGCCTCAGTTTAACTGAAGGAATTAAAATAAAATAATTAGTTTGAATACATATGCTTTATTTAATACTGCCACAGTATGTTAAACCTAAGAACAAACCAAATTATTCCCAAATAATTTCTCACTATTGAATGTGTGTTTATGTGTGTTTTGTGAACTGAAATGAATTAACTATGAGGTCACTATGCATCAGTGTTTTTGTATGTCAAACATGTCTCTCTCTACCACAATGCTGAAATGGTGGCTTATAAGTCATCCCTAGCAGATATATCAAAGTTTATCTGGATTAGCTGGGGATTGAAACAACTTTAAAATGGCCTTGTGAAAGAATCTTAAGTAAAACCCATGATGTTTACACCATAAAAAATAATAAGCTTTTATTTAATACATGTATTTGTGAGATGAACTTGAAAAAGGCCTAGTCATAGGAATGACTATGTGGGATTCTGTGTACAATTCCACGTAGGAATTAGGATAGAAATGAACCCAATAATAAAATCCAGACAGGAGCTAGGTTCCTCCAAAGCATGGTACCTGTGACACCTCTGTAGCACTTGCTGTTAAATTACCCAGGTGCAGTGGCAGCCCTGAAATCCCCTGGGCTGTGCCCAAGCCACCGTGGGCAGCAGGGCAAGGGAGGGGACTCTGCCCTTGAGCTCCCCTTTTGTGAGACCCCACCTGCAGGGCTGCAGCCAGCTCCGGGCTCCTCAGCACAGGAACAACATCCACCTGCTGGAGCCAGCCCAGAGGAGACCACCAAGGGCATCAGAGAGATGGGGCACCTCCCCTGGAAGGGAAGGCTGAGAGAATTGGGTTGTTCAGCCTGGAGAAGAGAAGGCTTCAGGGTGACCTCATTGTGGCTCTCCAGTACCTGAATAAAGCCCACAAGAAAGATGGAGAGGGACTTTTTACAAGAGCAAGTAGAGACAGGAAAAGGGGGAATAGCTTCCAGCTGAAAGAGAGAAGGTTTAGATTAGATATTAGGAAAAAAATTCTTACCTTAGGGGTGGTGAGGCACAGGATCTGGTTGCTCCATCCCTGGCAGTGTTCAAGGCCAGGCTGGATGGGGCTCTGAGCAACCTGGTCTAGTGGAAGATGTCCCTGGCAAGGCAAGGGGTTGGAACTAGGTGGTCACTAAACTTCCTTTCCAACCCAAACTATTCTGTTGCCCTAAACACCACCAACCGTAGTGAAAGCAGCAGATAATGACAAAAATTGACTTTATAAGTTATATTAAAGTAGCAAAGAGCATCAATATTTTTATGGTAGTGACTATCCTGTAATGAGTCATAAGGGAGGGAACACTCAGCCATAGGATTTTTCTTTTTATGCAGAGACTCACCTTCATGAGATGTTTTACTGTGGCTTCTTCAGAACTTGACTGTGAGTTGGTGTATTTTTTAACACACTCTATATCTTTCCATATTCTCTACCTCTGTATGGAAATATTTCTGTACTTCACCTCAATTCTGTACTAACAACTCTGTGTTTCTTGGCTGGTTCTGCCTATTACATTTCTTTGGATTTATGGGTTATATTGCTTTATATTTACAGAAAACAATTAAGTTCTGGTGTTACAAATACAGGTTTTCTGAAAGAGAGCCACCAGCTCTCAGCTACAACCCATATTCTTTAGAAACCCATCCTCTTTATTATTTCAAAACAATGAAAGCAAGACAGTTATTAGACGACTTTATTGTTTTTAGTCTTTTGTATGCCACTTTCTGTGAAAAATGGTGCCTGAAAAAACAACAGATTTTAGGGCTTGATTAAAGCCTGTCTGAGAATGGCATGAGGTCTTCCTTAAAGTAGCAGCTCCTTCCAAGAGTTACCAGCCCCCTGTTAGATGAAGAGCAGGGAATGTCAACCTTATTTCTGACCTGAGGGATTTTTGCCTCAGCTCCAGCTAGTGGCCCAGGTTTTGTTTTTCCCTGTTAGAATAAATGGATCCCTGGCATCTGGCAGTTTAACTTAAACTTTAAACTTTAAACATTAAACTTTAAACTTTATTTTTCTGGCATATTTTATATGGAATTATTGTTTCTGAATACTCTTTGGCTGTTTTTTATAGTAAGTTGATTCTTTGGTATTATTTTAATAATGGGGATCTGGTATGGCATAGACCTCTCCAAATTATGCCCATATATACATATACACTTGAATTTCTTCAAGGTCTTCCTATGACAATATAATTTTTTTTCATGTATATTTCTGGTTTTAGTGTCTTTTAGCCCAGATTCAGAGCCCAGATTCATAGTCCTGCTCTTTATCTTGCCCCCACTGTAGCTGCTGACAGACTTTGGTTCAGGAGTTTGGTCTCTTTTGTAGGAAGCCCTCAAGGGGACTGAACTTTGTTGAAGGGCTATCTGAATTAAATTATTTATAATGAGCATGCCTGGCAATTAGGTAACACTAACCACTGGTTGGGGGTGTGAAGTGAATACATTATATTCAAAAAGAAGAAGTTCATGTTTGTGCAGTAGTCACCAGTTGCCAATCCACAGTATTTACATTCAGCACCTCTTTCGCTTAAATGTTTATACCTTAACAGATATTTTCTCAAGATTGAGAGACTGCCTGATATAATAGCAGGTAATCTCTACTGAACCTGAGCATCAACTGATTACCAGGCTTGCCTGAATTACTATATGCTATTACAGTATTTTAGGAACCTGTAATATCCACCATTACTTTCTCTTGTGAAAGTCCTTAGACCGACTTGCCGTTGCCATTTTTCCCTCTCTGGCAAATAAATATCGTAGTGAATCCAATACAATCAGCAGAGTGTAACCAGAGTGTATGAATTTTTTTGCACAGATAATTAAAGCCCAATGTTCCCCACTGTAACAATTACAAGTACTTGAGAAAACAATGACAAGGTCATCCTACGAATGCAGCCATCAATCAGGGAATTCGCTGCCTCAATAAAACAATAACTCACTTGTTTAGAAACCAATGCACAAAGGAAGCAACAACAAAATCGTTTCCTTGGACGTATGTTCCCTCAACCACATAAATGTGGAGCAATAGCACATATAGTGTGTTTAGCTAATTAAGACCAATTTCTCCTACCTGCCCTAGGTACCTGACCTTGTGACTAAATCTCTATGTTGGAATAGAAAAGGCCATTTGGATTGCGTGTGCAAGTGTGGAAGAGTGTCTCTTTTCCTTTGGGAATGATGTGGTGGTAAATGTCCTCTATGGACAGCCCAGGCCAGTGCTTGCTGTGGTTCCCCAGCAGCACCCAGAGCACTCAGGGTTGCACTCGGGTAAACACAGATGTGACTCAGCTGATGCTCAGGCATGGCCTTGGATTAGAAAGGGAGATTTTTCAGCTTTTTTAGTGCCATGGTCTGGGATGAGGGTCTTCCTTTCTGTAATCTGAATAGACTGTAGCCAGTGGCTCATGCTGGGTGATGTATGGCAGGGTCCCATCACAGGGACTTTTATCCTGGGCTTTTCCTGCCCTGGCTCAGTGTAGGCACCTGAGCTGCATCTCTCCTGCCCTTGAAGTAAGCTCCCTGGGCTGTCAATAGTGTCTGGGTCTGCACTGGAAGGATGCTCAAGAACCACAGAACATCTTAGAAGTGAAGCCTAAAAAAACCAGCTGAGTACCATATTATTAATTTGGGAGCAGACTCATCCATAGGCTAATGGGTGTGTTGAAGGGCAAATAGTGTACAGCTAAGGGAAACATCCATTTTTCTGTTGATGGAAGTTGCTGACTGCCACTGAACTGCTTTTCAAAACCATATCAGTATGAGTTATCTCCTGATAGCCATGTCTTGGCAATGGTGAAATGTAGCATCCTTGTACAGAACTTTTTAATTTGTAAGTTTACTTTTTAAATGATTGTTCATTTTGAGAAGCAGATATCATGTTATATACAACAGAAACAGGGGAAAATACAATGAAATGTTTAATTTGAACCAAAGCACTTGTGAGGTGTGACCCACAACATGTGTGTTAATCAGTTAATAATACATAGTTCCCATTTTCATTCCCCATATTTCAGCCTTGACCTTGCCCAGAACTGGAGAATTTTCTCATTGATTTCCTTGCAAGGGGTCAGGCTGAGAGTTTGTTGTTTGAAAAACTCATGTACAAACTTGTAACCTCCACTGTTTGAGTACAGGCTAAAAAGGGGAGAATGTGATTGTGAAAGAGAAGTCTGGTTTCTTTTATGTAACTATTGTAGAATTAATTGATGTTTTAAATTTATTTTTATGAATGTAATTATAAACTGATATCTCAGAGACTGAAAGCTGCTTTTATGTTATATACAAGTAGCTACAAAGGTAATTTTGCAGGCTTCTATGTTTAATCATTTGCATTTATACTCATTACTGCATACATATGGCAGAACTGAAGTGCAGAACAGTATTTCTAAGGCAACAGTAATTTTTTCAGACACTAATTAAGCCTATTAAAAGTACTGATCTTCTCACACTCACATTCACAGAATAAAGGCATCAAGGCAGCAATTTGGAATGTTGGATGGGAAATTACTAATATTTTTTTCACGGTTTTATGTCATGCATTTGCAAATACATCTTCTTGAACTACTCAGGGCTGAACTCAGTGAGGTTCTCCTGAGAGTGGACACGGTGAATTTGAAGAGGGGCACAGAGAGCCAAGGCTGTAGTGATGGATCAGCTGTGTAGATGACCTTGGCTTTACAAGCTTTCCTCAGCTCCACAGCCCCTTTGAGCCCTGTGCTGGTTCCAGGCACTCTTATCTCACCCTCATGGCTGTGTGAGAACACTTTCCCCTACAGAAGCCACTGAAGAGTTCAAGAAAGATTTTACCTCTCCTTTTGGGGAGCCTTACACAGCCAAGAGCTGCTGACTTTGCAAGGTCTATCAAAAACAGATTTGGAGAGCACAGTGAGAGCAGCTGTAGGTGCTGGTGTCCTGTTCCCAGAGGCTCTCCCAGCCCTGAGGGACTGGAATGTCACTAATAGGCCTCTGTTATTTTTTGGCGAGCCGCTGAACTGCTGGCCATGTCTATATTTAGTGGTGGTGTAACTTAAATCAAAGCCCTGACGTTATTAACAGCATTGTGGACATTTAATTGGATTTAAGAAACACGCTCAGAGCTAGCCTCTCTTCTCAGTTACATCTGGGCAGCTCTGCTAGGACAGATGGGTTTGTGTTCTGGTTTTCAGAGATGAGTTTTGTCATTCAGCTCCAAGTAAATGTAGATTTTAAAAATGTGCTTTTAGGTTTAATTTGGGGGAGAGTAGTGGGAACGGTGACCTGTGGACTAGAGCTGTGCATCCAAAACTTAGGCTTGTAGGATAATTAAGGTTAGAAGGGACCTGGTGAAGTCTCTAGTCCTATCTCCTGATCAGAGCAAGGTCATATTTGGCCAGTTTGCTCACAGCTTTTTCCAGTCCTGTTTTGAAAACTTCCAAGGATGGAGGCACATCCTCCCAGGGCATCTCTTCCCCTGTCTGACTGTTAAAAAGCTCCTGATTGTTTCCAAACTACCTTGTCTCCTCTTCTGCCTCTTATCTCTTGTCTTCCCACCATGAAATTCTATAAAGTATTAGCTCCATCATTTTGATGGCCTCCTCATGGCACTAGAAAACCTGTAATTCCCACCAATCCCAGCTGGGAATCACATCTAGGATTCTTCTCCCACAAAAGGCTGGATTTGAACCACAGGATCTTTCAAGATCCCTTCCAGCTTGGGCTGTTCAATCGCTGTTTAATTTGTTAACTTTCTTTTTCAAGTTCTTTCAAGCTATCAGGTGCCCCTCTCCTCTAATTTAGTCCAACCTTCTCCACTTCAAAGTGACTCCTTTCCAAAAGTCCTGTCCAAGGTCAGGCAGAACTTCTGTGGAGGTGGAGAGCTGCTTCCAAGCAGGAGTAGGAAATTCCAGAAGGGACTATTTCCAGTTTTCCTGTATATGCTTCTCCTATGAGGTGTCTCCAAGGCATATCTGGGCTTGTCTAAGTATTCTAAACACACACAATTGTGAAGGATTTTGACATGCTCTTCCCCAGCTCAAACTGGAGTGGGAGCTTGGGGATGAAGGTCTCAGCAAAGCCTTTAAGATGCTCCAAATTGCTTTGCAGGGTAGGGATAGGTTGAAGTGTCCTCTTTAAGCCAAAACCTGCATTTAAATACTTCACCAGCCTGTGCTCTAAACCCATGGACTGAGAGTGTGCAGGCTGTGTCATAATGTGGGTTTTTTTCTATGTTATGTAAGAAAAAGAAAAAAATCACTGGCTTTTAAATTTAGATCATTGTTATTAGAACAAACCCCATTGTAGGTAGTTTCAATTTGTTATAAAAGTGTCAGCTCTTTATAGAGATAAGAACATCAATCTGTTTATGACTTTTTCTCTGACAAATATAGCAAGAATTGCTCGCTATCTTGGAAATTAGTGATCTTCTTTGTCCTGAGGTTCAGTTATGCTGACCTCCCTGTCGTAACCCTGACTATATTTCCAAAGTGTATGGTTTCTCCTGTCACAGGAGAAATCTGTAGCACAGAAACAGAACCAGCTTTCCACAATTCATGGTAAAAAAAAAATATATATATAAAAAAAAATCTGTTATTGTGACAGAACAGATGCTGTATAGAAAGGACTGCTTACAGATACATTGTAAGTTAATCATATCTTTTCCAAAGTATATTGAAAAATTCTCGTTAATGTCTGAAATGAAATACTTATGATTACAGGAAATGAAATTACTTACAACATTTTTTTCACAGCCTTTCACTCTCAACACACACTCTTTTTCTCACACACATACACACACATATAACTATTGTTAATTAAGACTGTCTCCATTATGGGGCTAATTAACAATTAGCATAAACATAATTAGCTGATGTTGACATTTAACTCATTACGTTGTTTAAATAATTTTCAGAAATTGCCCTTAGTGGCATTCTGTCATACTGAAATAATGGCAGCACTTTGTCATGTAAATTAAATCACATTTGTGTTGTTTCCTCTCTAACTCATGCATGGAAGATTTTTTTTCTTTTAATTTTAGCTTCATTCAGTTCAGAATCCAAGGTGATTCCTAAAACACGAGCTACAATCTCAAACTTGCATACCCTCCATAAGTAGCCCGAACATTTGGGGATCCTTTTACTTCAAGAAGCTTGGATCTCTCTGTGCAGACTCCCTGAGTGCTCCCCACAGTCTTGATAGTGGGTATTGAT
>VZTB01004171.1:88329-172308 GCA_013397245.1 Thryothorus ludovicianus
TTTATTTAGATTGCAGGATGTGAGCCACCCGTGCTGGGATTGGCTGTGTCAGAACAGGGCTGGTTGTGTGCCCAGCCTGGGGCTCTGCTGTGCTCAGTGTCCTGTCTCACTCCCCTGCCTGGTGGTATTTCAAAGTGGTACCTAATGCCTTTCAAATTTAAAGAGTCTAATCTTCAGATCTGCCCCACTTTCTATTGATCTAGTTCCAGGTTGGTTACCAAGACTATTTTCTGGTTCCAGTTCAGATGTGCCCAATTGGATGGAAATTTCACAAGAACATTTGAACTTGTGAGATTACCACAAGTTTCTGCCAACTAATCTAGGAAAGTTTCTACCCTTCAGACTTGGGAGGGTTTAGGGCCTTTGAATTTGAATCCTGACTTTTAATTTGGCTTGCATGTCTCCTATTTAGATGTAATATCATGAAGATTAAATTGCCATTCGTGGAATTAAGTAATGATTAAAAGATGAGGTCTTTGATCTTGTAAGATTATATTTGCCACAGCAAAACAGCCTTTTTTTTTCCCTGGAAAATACTAACTGCTTTACACCTTTTCCCTGATACAGGTGAAAATGGAGTCAAGTATTTGAGGAATGCTGCAGAACAAAAAATAGTTTGCTTTTTTTTGACATGCCTTGGTAAAGTTGCTGAGAAAATTAGCACAGTAACCAACAGTTTTCTGCTACAACTGGGAGGAGTGGGAGCAGCCACATGCATCATTTTTCTAGTAATTTTTCAGCCTTGCTGTTCCTGGCCCCCCTTCCATGGGTGACTGGACCCTGGTAGCAGAGCTGATGTTTTCATTCCCTGGAAAAGCTAAGAACCTGGTTTTCATTTAAATGTGTAAAATTATCTGAGTTGTTTTCCCCTCGATAAGGTTTACAAGTGTCTGTATATCTTTAGTTTTAACAGAGGGCAGTTCAGCAGACAGTTTACGAAGTACTGGTCAGGGAGATAAATTACCTTGTAGAGCTGCACAATCACCATTCACAATCTCCTCAGTGACTTTATAGCCAATGATAGGATTTTTCAAGTTCATAGAAACTCATCAAAACACTTCCTGGTATTTTTTCTTCTCCATCTAGCTGTTCTCACTTCAAGCATAATCTGTACTGCTCCTGCTAGGGAGTGAGGGTTTGGTTTGATGCCTTAGGGCCTGCTGAGCATTTCTTTATTTCTGGCAGCTCTTTGGGATTTGTGGACTGGAAATGGGAACATTTTGGGCAGCACTTTGACACATTCCTTTCCCAGGGGTCATATCTAGCCTCAAATAATGCTTTGTGTATACCATGCAGTTTTGCTCTTTGAGGTTAGCCCTGAGCAAATGAGTGGGTTTGAAGTTTTTATTTTGCTGTTTTCCTGAAGTCAGGGTCCCAGAGCTGCACATTTGAAGCTCCCTAGTTCTTTTGGCTACTTCAGTCCTTAATTTATTTACAACATGATTGGCACACAGCCTCTTGCAGCAGAAGAGGGCAATGTTACACATGGGGCAGCATCTGGTAATGTGGAGCTCTTTGAACCTCTTCCCCTCAGTTTCACTGGCCTTTTCTGATCAGCATGGTACATGCAAGTTGGAGACAGACTCTCCTTGTTTCTGAGCCACTCGGTGCTCTGGGCCCTGGCAAGGCTGCAGCTTGTCTGGGGCCAAAATCACACCAAAGTAATGTGGGTGATGCCACTGCCAAATGCCACTCAAGACCCAATGTGGGGGCAGTGGGGAAAGAAGGGCAGATGGAATATGGAACTTCTGTCCTCCCTGTGGGTGGGTGTTTCTCCACCGTGTGATACAGCCATGGCTGCTCACATCCACACTGGGGTTGGGATTGTGTATTCCACTGCTCCCTGTCCCTGTCCCTGCACAGCTCCAGGGAGGTTTGCTGAAGCAACAATGCAGCAAATGCAGGTGTGGTTGTGGGTGCTGAGTGGGGCCTGTTTTGTGCCAGAGTGAGAACATGTGCCTTCCTGGTAATGGGATGAACCACAGCCTTCTCTTCCAGGGCAGAGGTTAAGAACTGATTCACATAAAAGCAGGTCCAAGTACTGCCCTGTTATTAGACCTTCCAAGTGATGCTGGTGAATGGTCTCAATTTTAGGATTGATTTTTTCCCCCACTTATTTTCTGACTCAGAGCAACCTCCTGTTCTAAACAGGCAGCAGATTTACCCTGAGTGATACTTCCTGCATCCAGGGCAGCTCCCTTCTGACAGCACTGCAGAAGGCATTGCCAGGAGGCTGTAATTAAGGGTTTTACCAGAGTTATTTGCCCCATTTCTAACAGGCTCTGAACTGGTGGTCAGGAAGAAACTAGTAATTTCTGCAAGCTCTAATGAGGCAGGTTTGAAGTGATGGGGGTGTCCCATCTTTTCCTTTCCTCCACAGAGGGAAGTGGGAGAGCCTGATGTTAGGTAGGAGAATACAGCAGAGAAAGAGAAGTTGTTCAAGCTGCAAATATTGTGATGCAATTGAGGTTTCAGTGCTTTTCTTGAAAAGTTTTTCTTACTTTTTCAGGAGTTTTTTTGCAGGTATTTATGTTCACTCCAGTCCAGCATAAAGAGATTATGTGACCAGAGCACTGTAAGTCTAGCTCTGGGATAAGGCCATTCAGCAAGATTTGCCCCATAAAATCAGCTACTGGAAGAGCAACAGTGAATTTGAGAAGATGGTAGCCCTTGAGGTCTAGGGGATTAGATCCATCATTAGAAGGTCCTAATTAATCTCATGCTTTTTCCAGGCTTGTTATGTCTCACTTTCAAACTGTTGCCTCCTTTCCTTCCTGAAATCATTCCCTTTCTTTGCTATTTAGTTCCTAGAGAAAAGAGCATTGTGTGTAGTGGTTTTGGTTGAGCCTTTTCCTGGGACTGTAACTAAATGAGGTCTTGATGGTTACTACACCTACCCTGGAATTTCTAGAACTCCTTAGAGCTCTACCTGTGGCCTGCCTTTCTCAGGCTGTGTATCCATTCCATCAGCAGCCTCAGCAGGTGGGAAAGCTGCATTGTGAGCTTGCAAGAAGGGATGGATGCTGGAAGGGTTGTCCTGATCTTGATTCCTGTGGGGGTCTTAAAGGTAATTTCCTTCCTCTGTGTATCTTTTTCTCCCTGGATTTTGTATATTAGACATTAAGCAATGTAAAAAGGAACTTCCAGTGGTTTTCCAGTGTCTTTCAATTGTTCCATTCCATAATGCAATGGAGTCTGATCAACTCCATCCAATGCCTGGGGCAGGAGAGAGGGGGTAGACTCTGACTTGCTTGTTCAGTGCATTTGAGTACTCCAGACAAGGGTGGCTATGTCTTGGTGGAGACTTCAGTTCTGAAATTTTACCTACGAGATCATTGATGGCAGCTTAGTAAAATAATTTGAACATCTGTAAACTGCCATATCAAAATCTTAATCCGAATAATTACCCATATTCCACTAATTGATGCTAAATAGAAAGAAAAATAATGTGGGTGAAAAACCCTCCTAGAAACAATCAATAAATTAAAGATGTTTCAGGGTATAAATTCAGCAGTTAAATGAGATACTAATGAAGATGGGAGTTTAATGGTGAGTACTCTCATTACACTGTTTTAAAAACTCCATTTGATGTACATTTGGTACTGGGGAAAGGGAGACAGCCTTGTGACAAACATCCATGAGAACAAAAGTTGTTCTGGCATCTGAGCACAACTGCTGCCGCTCATTGCCGAGCAGTTCTGCTTCCCCATTTCTGCAAGTTGTTGCAAGATCTGGGGGAAATTGTGGAGCAGTTAATTAAAAAACAACTAATGACTGTTCCACAGGGTCAGTTTGCTTCTCGGAGCCTAAAATGTGCAGGATATTAACACATGTATCATTTTTTTGACACTGGAGGACAATTGCAGAGTTCAGCCACACCGCTACTGGTTTTAAAGCAGAACTCAATTAATTAGAAATGGACTGAACAGGTTTGTCTGGAAACAAATGTTGGTCTTCCAAAGGAAGAAGCTGCTCAGATATTGCTAGCCTTTAAATTAAGCTGCTTCCAACTCATTTCAGCCCTGGTGAACCCCAGTGTGCTGCTGAGCCCCGCTCCTGCTCTGAGCCCCACAGCCAGGTGTCCTTCCTATCTCCCAGTTCTAACCATGTTTCATTTAATCTGCTCTAGGCAACTGCCTTAGGATGAAATGAATTATGGCCCCCAAATTCCCTCTTCTCACTGCAGACTGGATAACAGCTTGGATGACAAATCCAGCATGTGCAGCCAAGTAAGTTGCCTCTGAATGAAATTATTTTTGCAGCTCAGTTGTGCTTTGGCTGGACCAACAATGATCTTGGGCAGAAGAAATACATCAAACTCCACTTTTGCATGTGCTCCAGCCCCACAGTGGCTGGGAAGAGGTGGCTGGTGGCTGCCTCTGCTGTGCCTCAACTCTGGCGAGGTATTTTTCTCGTGTCAGTGTAGAATTTGGTGAATGCAATTATTTTCTTTTATCTCGCACTTAGGCTTAAACTGCATCTCTGCTGGTAAGTGCCTTGTTTTGATTAATATTAAACTTCCAGATCATCCTTTTGAATTGGAGCAATTTCTTACAACAAATAGACCGGAGAGGCAGATTTTTGAGTGATTAGTAGCAGGCTGAGAGCAGTGGATGCTTGGGGAGCTTAACGATTCATGGCCAGATTCATTCACCATGGTTAGAGTGGTGGGCATGTCACAGCTGTGATTCCTCTGGCAAAACCTCAGTCTGAAATGATTTTAAATCAGGAGTTGAGTTTTCTATCCCACTTCTTTCCAGGCTGACTGACTTGCTGGAGGTGGGGGGAGAGCCATCCTGCCATCCCAGAATATACTGAAAATAATCTGATTATGAGAACCTGCCACACTGAAAATCCCTTCTTCCCTTTTCTCTAAATTGTTTGGGCTCAAGGAGAAAAAAATCCCACTGGCTCCAGAGCACTGATCCCAGTGGATGCCTGTCCAGGTACCATGCAGGGTTGGAGGCAGAACTGGATGTGGCATGGTTGTATTTTGTTCTGGGCTATTTGTTCTTTTGTGCATGTAGAATCCTAAAAAGGGGGTACAAAGAATGGCTGAGATAAATTATAGATCTTACATGAGCTAATGCAATGTGAGGAGGAAGAGGAAGCCTTCACCAACTTCACCTGTAATCTGTTTGGCACTGGTGGCAGTTCTGACTCAAGGATTTTTAGATTTTTAGAAGTGCCGTGTTTGTGATTTCCACTCAAATACACTTCACAGAACCTTAGTCCAGACATCCAGGCATGCCTTAGGCAGATGAAATATTGCTGTGATGCCAATGTGGTTAGTTAAACACACAGAGTTGTTTCTAGACTAGCTGCTCTGAGCTGGGTCACCAAATACTCTGCCTCCAGAATGCAGAGTGAAAAACAGGGTTTGCAGCCAAATAGACACTGAATTGTGTTTGTTTTTTTTTGGTTTTTTTTTTAAGTCTCTATGCACAGATGAGGTACCAGCAGTATGTGCAAAAAGTGGATTCCTCATCCAAAACATGCAACTGTGGTGTGGGCTGGCCAAGCTATGGGGAGGAAATTGGCAGATCTGCACAGGCAAGATCTTTGACTGTGCAGAAAGACTGTAGAGAAGCTTATGGGACAGGAACCCTTTGTTTTTTCTGACCAAGAGGTACACGCCTAGATGAAGAATCTGGTTTTCTTCAGTTTTGATGTTTTTGGCCCTCAACCTGTTTTTCCATTGCAAATGTAGAAATCAACTTCTGAGTTTAATAAGGTCAGGAATTCAGCTGGGATTTGGACTAGATATTCCAGACTATTAAAGCAACAAGTGCCTTCGATGAGGAGAAAACATGATGGGCCTTTTGAATCGTTGGAAAAGTTTCTGCTGTTGCTGATACTGTGGAATGATGGCAATTGGTGAATAGGAGCTTTGGTTTTGGTGTTTCTGGGTTATGGGCCCAAAGCCTGGGCACTCTGTTATTAGAGTTTAGATATTACTTTAAAATGTTGAACATTGATGGTGCATTATATCTTGCTGTGGAAAAGGTCAGCCCTGTTATTTGTAGAGGGAGGGTTGCCTTTTCTTCATGGCTGGCCGACTTTTTGGGCTACATGGTATAATTTATAACTACTTATTGTTTTCAGACATGGGGCTGAGGATATTTTGTCTGTGAAATTCGAAATTCAGGCCATTGTAGTTGAATACATGATAGAGAATTCTTTTGTCCAGTGGGAGACAGAGATGCTTGGTCTTGTAACCCTTGGCTTCCTTTTCAGTTAGAGGGGAGAAAAAAGGGGATTTGTAGGCTATGAACTATATTATCCTAAAATAGTGGTCCAAAGTATTTTGGATACACCAAGCCCCCCCTAATAGAGGGAAGTGAGTATTGGCAATACAGAGATTGTCACAATCTCTTGTGGTAGAATTTATGTTGAGATGTTGAAGGTAGCCTGTGGTATCTCTTATTTCCTGGTACGTCTTCTCTTTTCTGCACAGCTTGTGTAAAACCAAGGAACTGATATCAATGTGCATGAAAATTAAGAACCTACTTAGTGAAAGATTTGGATGCTAGAGCAATTTTCTTAAAATTGCTCACCTGCTTGTCACAGTGAAGTCACCTGCCTAAAACCATGACGGGACGTGAATTCCTTAATAAATGCAAACCAATCTGTCATATTTTTGGACTGTCAGACCCAGAATTTACAATTCCATGCAGAGATGGTTTAAAGCTACCCAGAAATGCTTTAGCTGTCATGGGCCATTTCTCCAGTGCTACTCTGGCTTTGAGGAGTAGCGTTGAGTCTTAAAACTGGCTCCAGGTGTTTGATGTTGGTATGAGCAAGTGGGATGAGGCCCTCTTATGCCAGACACAGTGCAAAAACCATTTAAGAGCTGTTATTCACCTGAAGAACTTACAGTTTAATTGCTAAATTGTACAACTTTCTGTCAGGGAGTTGTAGAGAGTGATAAGGTCTCCCCTGAGCCTTCTTTTCTCCAGGCTAAACACCCCCAGCTCCCTCAGCTGCTCCTCATCATGCTTCAGACCCTTCCCCAGCTCTGTGCCCTTCTCTGGACGTGCTCCAGCACCTCAGTGTGTGTCTTGTCATGAGGGGGAATGAATCTGACTCACTCTGTGGCATCAGCCTCTGACTGTATTGGTAGGTGTGGGTTTTGTTATGGAGAAATATGTGATTACTCCTTTTTCAAATGAAGGGCCAGAGTCTCGTATCAAAGAAGCAGAGTGGCAAAATGAAACATAAGCTTCAGCCTCTTCTCATCACTAGGTAAGTAAAACATGGAGTAATTATCATCAAAACTTTGAGAAAAACAGACACTGCTGTTGAAGCTGACGCTCTCCAAAGCTTTAAATTCATCACAAGTGACTATGAGGAATACCTATTGACTAATTAATTTTCTTGTCTGACAGACAGCCTTTGAAATCCCATGAAGTGTGTGTATGTGAGTGGCAGGTGGAGAAACATCACAAATTACACTCTCAACACACAAGGCTTCACCTATTACTCTGTTATAGCTGTGTGATTTCAGCACCTCCCAGTAGCTGCTGTTTGTTCAGATGTCATGTGAGTGCTGGCCAGATGTGAACCATCCAGGAGCAGAAAGCAGCACATAAATCACATTTCTTTTAACCCTTCCTAAACAAAACAGTATCTGCCTTAGTGACCTGGACTGAGGAGAGGGATTTATGGGATCACCATGGAAAGAAACAGTCCTCTGATCAGACTTCATCACACTGATATTAAAAATTGTTCTTTTGTGTGTGGATTGAAGGATATACACAGTTTATCAACAGTAGTCCATGGAAAAATCTATCTAAAAATGTTTGAATGGTCTTTATTGAGAGGACACACTGGAAAACTACACTTCTAATATCAGTCAGTTAAAAATTAAGGTCAATGAAAGAGAACCTCACTATGATGGGGACCATGAAATGGTGTACAAGTAGGTATCAGTTTTCCTTCTCCTTTCCCCTGCTTGTAGCCTGCTTGTAGTCATTTAGAGATGTGCAAAATTTGGATCAAAAGCAGTGAGATAAAAAACTCAGGAAGGGGAAAGGAGGAAGTGAGGTAACATCAAGTGGTTGTTGGCACTTTCTGCAATACATTAGTGTCTTCACTGAGATTCCAGACATTGACAGACAAGTAGAAAAGGGCCAACAGGAAATCTCAGTCTTGGATGGTTGATACTGCTGAGGAGGGCTGTTTCTCTCTTGCTGCCTCTTCTGTGTGTGCAAGTGGACTTTCACTTTTTTTCTTTGTCCCCTATTAAGGTAGCTGCTGACTTGGGGAAGGCTCTGCCTGTCCTGTTCCCATCCACTGTGTCCTTAACTAAACTGAGCAGTACAACTCAGTTGCTTCCAGGTGTAATCTCAGTTAAACCTCAACGCCTTTCCCTTCTCATGGCCTCTGTTATCAGCACGCAAGGAAAACCGCAAGGGGAGAATGAAAAAGAAATCAATTTTTATCACTAGAAATATTTCCCCTTTTGGCCACAGACTGAGACTGTTCTGACTCTAACTGGTCCTCCCTGGGGTTTGATAACAGTAGCTCACAGGAGGCTCTAGCTTATCTGAAGACCAAACAGTAAATTTCTCATTTCCGCTTAGTGGTGAGGTGTTTAATTGCTGCTTAGTTTTGCCAGTCAAGTAATTCACATTGACGTGCTAAAAGCAGCCACTAGCAGTTAAGCTTCCATCCAGGGGCTGCAGTGAACAGCCCTGACATCTTTTTGCAGGCACCAGCTCTGCAGGCTGTGAGCATTCCAGTTTCTCCTCTCCAGTGGGCAAGCAATCTACAGAAAATTAAGTCTGAAAAGCCATGAGAGGTTGTGAAAGGCAGCTTAAGAAGAGAGGCTCTATTGGATGAAATTTCTTGTCCTGTACAAATTCAGGTTGAAAATTAAAGTGTTGCCAACTCAGTGGTAATTTAGAAGAAGAAATATTGTTGAAATACAGAGAGACAGGGTTGAACAGGGAACGGAGGATATTCACTCAGTAATATCCATGTGAGTTTATGTATCTCTTGAACAAATGCTGTCCTTAAAGGTGTATCAGCTTGCAGAGGCAGGTAAATATGGAGATGGCTCAGGGCAGAGTAACTCTGCTTAGTGGACTCAGTCCTCACTCACACTGTTGTAAATCAGGAGTGACTTTTCCAAAGTCTAAACCCACATCTTGCATGGCTAGGTGTACTTTTTAGCAGTGGGTGTAAAATACTGCTGCAATTTCAAAATCATAGAGAGTTTTGACTCAGTAGAAGTTTAAATCTGCCTTGTTCTCTGTGGAGTAATTTTGGGTTTATAGCAAAGTAGCACAGGCAAATAATATTTTAATTTTATTTTGGTCTTTTCTCTTCTGATGGTCTGGTACTGCCAACCCTGTGTAGGAGCTCCATGCATGAGGTATAGAATAGCCAGTATATATCTGAATATCTATTATACAGAGGCAAATAAATTATTCTCATGAGTTAGAAATGGCCAGATAACTCCATGAGTGGCAGAGCAGAGTGGAACCAGAATGAATGATGCATGAATGTCCCAAAGAAGGGAAAATAAATTGTTTGCCACAACTTTTCAGACTGGCTGCTGTGCTGTATGGGGTGATACAGTTGTCCTGCCTCAGGGGCTGTCTGTGCATTTTTTTTTATAGTCTTTGTAGAGATTGCAGCATGATGGGTTATTAGGGAGTGATCACTGGATTTGAGTTTCTCAGTGGATTATTCCAGCACCCTTGCAAAGGGCAGGCTTCATGGCTGCCACAGAGCTCGAGAAATAATTTGCTTATTTAAAATATACAGTCGACTGATGAATATCTTAAGAGGTGCAATTGCTGTAATTGCAGACCAGATAATACAAAGCTGCCACTCACGTTTAACACCGACACTCTTCTCCAGTTCAGATCATTCAAACAGACCCACAGAGATAACCCAAGATCAGCAAGAGCAGCTGCCTGATAGACAGACTTCAGGTGTGAGGGTCCCTAGATGAAATGAAAGCCTCAGAGAATTAAATAGCCACACAACTCCAGAAACTCATAGTTTACAAAAGGGACTGTGACTCCCAAACTCATCTCACCTTCTGTGCAGTGCAACAATCTGAGAGGAGTTTGAGAAATGATATTCCATTTGTCTTTCAGTAAATTAATATATGAGTTGAGAGGAAATGGTAGCGTGGTCCACCTGAGAGAGCTATTACCTAGAGCAAAGTTTATCCATATATTTTTAGCTCTAAGAAGTTAATTAGGGTATTACTTTTTTAAAAAACCCCACCACTATACCAAAGCAAAAAATTCCCCCAAGCCCTAAACTACTTGGCTGGGTAGTTTACCCTGGGTGGTTTTTCATAGCCAGCCCCCAGCTGTTTGCATTCATCCGAGTTTGATGTCTTCAAACTGAGAACCACAAACCAGAGAATCGATATCATCTACTGAGCACAGCGCAGTATAAACACAATCAATTAATTCCTTTATATGGAAAAAGAGCTGGAACTCAGCTCATCTCCCCTCTCAGGCAAATTATAGCGATAAGAGAGTTTCCCTGAACTGAGACCAGAAGCACCAGCTTTCTGCACACTTAACCTATAATTGTCTATAACATGCATGGAGGTAAGTGAGATGCAATTTTATTCACAAGAGTTCCATTATCTTTAATCAGCTTTTACATAATTTCCTTTGTATCTGATTGTTTTGTTTTGAAATATGTAAGAATGCTTCCTTTCCATGCAAGTGTAGACAAAAGGTGAAGAATTCAATATTATGTTCACAAATTATTCCATTCACAGGAGCTTTAGTAGTGTGAATAGTACAGCAAAAATTTTATGAAACTGTAATATAGCCCACAGCAGTAGGAATAAAGATGATAGAAACCAGAGGAGAGAGGCTTTTTTGAATAAACTGTTAAAAACCAAAGTTGCTTATCTCTTTTGACTTCAGACCAGTTTTTTAAATCTTGAGCCTGTAATATGATACAATTTGTAGAAATTCAAGGGACTAAACACATCTCTGCAATTCTTTTGAATTAAGTGTTGATGTGTCTTATGAAAGGCTATCCTCACCTTCCCGAGGGATGAAGATGGTCAGAAATGCACAAATTGGACAAGAAGAGCAGCCTTTCAAAGCCTTTTGCCAACAGGGAGAAGCAGTTCATCACATTCATCCAAATACCTCCCTGGAACATGAACTCCAAGCTGGACATGTTGGTCCAAGGAAGAGAGAGACAACTGGAGAGAGAATACAAGCACAGTAATGAAATTACCACAAACCCTTAGATTTTCAAATGTTACAAGAATATTTGATTCTTTCATTTGGGTTAAACAGCACTAATATTGTCTTCAAATATTGCATATTAGGTCTTGTAGGAGATGAGGAAATTATCTACTGCTGTTGTGGGCTCAAATTGCACACAGTGTTGCAAATTAGGAAAACATTTTGTGGGTAAGGATGGTGAAATGGAATAGATGGGTAGGGAAGTATTGGGGTCTCTGATATTTGAGGTATTTAAAGTCAGATAATCATCCATCAGGACTGGTGCAGCTGTACCTGATCCTGCTTTTTTTTGCAGGAGAGAGCTGATGATTCTGAGCGGTGCCATCAAACTTTAATCTTCTGCAGTTCAATGTGGGCATTTCAAGGGTGGACACTGACATGTAACTGAATTTGGAATAAAAAAAATACACCCCTGCCTCTCTGCTGAGCATCTCACAGGAGGGACATGATCAGCAGAGGCTGCCTCTGCTGTTGGCACAGAGAATTTGGATTTTCCTCGCCTCTCTTGGATCTGTTGCCTCTCTGTTCCCTCCTGTGCTGGTGGATCAGTCCCACCTGGTTTCAGGATCTCTCCCAATCCTGTCTGGAGTTTGCTCCATTGTGTACAGGACCTCTTTCTTTTTCAAGTATTAGTATTTATCCAAGAACCAGTAGAATCTAAGGAAACCTATACCTAGCAAGTGAACAGAGAGATTATTTTTTTTCACAGCTCTTGACTTGAAAATCTCCATGGTTATAGCTTCTTTTCACCACCTCATCTGCAAATAGCAAGTTGCTGCCCAGCACATAAAGGTGTTACTGCTGTTCAGAGGAAAGATTTCCCAACATATGACTGTTTAATGCTATGTCTTTTATTTTCAACTTTTGTTTTTTCCTTTGGAAACGGCTGGCTGACTTATCTGAAACATTCCAGAGGTTACACTTTTCAGAGGCACAAACCTGAGAAGAAAAAACATCCAGCTTATAAGATTAAAGCTTTCTGGGTCTATGAGCAATTGGAAGTGGATTTTATCTATGGAATATCAGTTAACCCTAATTGGCAGGTCCTGGCCTGCCTGGATGGCACATGTAACATAATGATGGCACACTCAGCTCATCCCTCAGGTCTTCCTTGTTCCCAGCCAGAGCCTTGTGGTGGTCAAAGCCCCAACAATCAGAATGTTAAAAACCCAGGCACAGAGGGATTTTCCTTTCATTGTCTTGAAAGGCACTGGAAGCTTTTCTGTTTACTTGTACATGGCTGTATCTTGTACAACAGTTGTCAGCAGGTCAGACTGGATCCTGGAGCAGAGATATCACTGAGAACAGCTTCATGCTTGGGTTTTCTTGTAGCACTTACTGCATCACTTGTGTACCTTTAGTAACACCTTGTTTTAAGGTGTTCTGAGTTCAAAACTCACTCCATTCACCCACTCCTAAGCATCTTTGACCCCTCATGACAATACACACATTGAGGTGCTGGAGTGTGTCCAGAGAAGGGCACAGAGCTGGAGAAGGGTCTGGAGCACAAGTTTGATGAGGAGCAGTTGTGGGAGCTGGGGGCACTCAGCCTGGAGGAAAGGAGGCTCAGGGGAGACCTTAATGCTCTTTTAAATTTCCTGGCAGGAGCATGCAGCCAGGTGGGAGTTTGTCTCTTTCCCAGGTAACAAGGAGACAGCACAAGGAGAGGCTGCCTGTGTGCCAGGCCAAAGCTCAGCTCACCTTGCTGTGTACCTGGACAAGAGATCCCTGAGCAGATTTGTCCTAAGGAAGTGTTGTGTTCAGCAGCATTGTGTCTCCCAAGACAGCTTAGGATTCAAAAATCTTCCATGATGTGGTATAAATCCTTTTTTTCCTGACTGTTGATTGTGTCTTGCTGCTCATCACCACCACAACTCCCTGGGAGCGGCGTCAGTGTTATCTACCACAGGATTGGTGTGTACTCAGGGACCTCAGCCCCCACAGCCTGCACTGTCCTTGTCCATAATTAAATGCAGGCTGCATGTACCAGCATCAGTGAAATCCTGGGACCTTGACTTATTCCCCTCTTGAACCTTAAATGCACAGCACCTTGCACAGAGAAGTTGAGTCGTCACAAGCCTCAAGTGGGTAATGTTTATTTTCCCTCTGTTGCCCATTCCCCTTCTGGAAGAAGGAAGATCAATGGACTGTTTTAGCTCACATGACCTCTGGGAATACAGGATGCTGCCAGTGTATATTTTTTTTTTTAAGAAAGTGTGCGGGGGGAGGGAGAGGGAAAGGAGAAAGAAATAAAAAATTCTAAAGGTTTAAATACAGCCTCTTCCATGACCCTTCTCCAAAACCAATATTTTCCTAATAAAATAATGTGTAGCTTGTATTTTATTTTCCCCATCAACAAGGGCTGTGAGTTCATTTGTTTGTTTTACATTGGCTGCTCAGAACAGTGTAGCTCTATGAGGTTAAAGAGATCCTCCGAGAAAGATCCTATTGATTTTAATTACCGAGAAACAGCCCACAGGGACAAAAGGACTTTGGCTGTTTATTTAGCCATCGCTGTGCTGCAGTATTGTGTAAGGAGAGATCAAATCAGTTGCCCTCATTATTACAATAATAATAAGGCAGAAAAGGTGCCTCCGGGCCTCGGGATTTTTTTTTTTTTTTGAGACAATAANACCTCCACCACTCCTCCCACTAATAAAAGGCAGACTTGAGGAACAAGGAGCAATTACTATTCGTCAATATTAATTCAATTACGCTGCTGTTATTTATATTACAGGAAGGATTGTTTAATATTTTAGAAATATCCCGGCCAAACCAGGGGCCACATCTGTTCTTTTACAGATTGATTTTTATCACTGCTAAATGCATGTTGAATGGTTTTTACCTCCTTTGGGCTGAAGCTAAGGTTAATTAGTTATTCAGCACAAACCAGTGGTACAATGATTGTTTCTAGGAGTATCTGGGTTGAGAATACACCTACTTGTGTGCTAAACTGGAAACCCTCCAGGGATTAGCAAGCATTACTTGCCTGAGTTCTCTTCCCATCCATTCTGGATTAACACCAAGCTGGGTTTATGGTGGTCTTGAGAGAACAGAAATCAGCTTGTTCTGCTTATGCTATTTGCAAATTTTATTTTCTTGGATCCTGCACTTTTGTTGGTCTCTGCTCTGTGACTTCACCCACATTTCCTCATGAGAATTTAGTATTTCCTCACAGATATTCTCTTGCCTAATTACTTTTTAATGAACTCTTGATACTTTTGACAATACGTGCCCAAACAGTCAAGTTACAGTTTCTTCTGTGAACATTATCTCAGGCCTCACCTAGCCCATACTCTTGTTGGTATTGATCTTGTAAAACTGCACTCGAGTGACCCAAGATTATCCCCCAGCAGGTGGTTTTATGCAGGGGCTGGTTGTATAAAAGCCAGTTTTAACATGGACATGAGCAAAGATGCAAACAGCTGTTGAAGGCAGCACTGATCTTTCCACCACCATGGCCTGGCAATGTGTAGGTGCACACTGTTACTGATATGGGAAAAATAATGGAGCTGTAAGCCATTGAAATGCAGCTGTAATTTAGCTGTGGGCTGTGGGAACCCTGTGCCTGTAGAGGATTCTGCAGATTGGCTTTAAAGAGGGCCCAAGGACAAGCATATTGCACAACTTGCAGTCTTCTGCATGAAAGGCAAGGCAGAATTTGACTCAAAGTTTGTGCACCAGCTCAGCAACTGACTTCACACTTAAAGATTTTCTTTATTTTCTTTTAAATCATGGCATTAGGAAAGGATTTCCTGGTTCTTGTTCTACTTCAGCTGAAGCTTTTCTTAACTTCAGAGAATGTCACAAGTGGTTTTAGCTATTTGAGTCATCCTCTGGGCCACTGTGTTTCACTGACTACCCCTGTGACTAATGGAGTTCCTAAGTGTTTCAAGCAGAGAGGCTTCAGCTGGTAAGGTTAATGCAGCACAGCACTGGGCAGGTGTTGCAGGTCAGTCCCTTGTTTAAATAATAGGTTGTTCTGCTGATGGTGCTTCCTTAAATATCCAAAGATGGTGTAGATTTGTCTGGGAGGCTGCAGAGAGCAAGTTTCTGAGCTGAGAGCTGCTGCAGCATTGCCTCAGGATGTGGGAAAACACTGCAGGTACAGGATCTCTACCAGTGGACTGCTTTTACAAAACGGGTTAAAACAGTTGACTCAAATATTTTGTCTTTTTGTCAATGTATTAGGCTATTGTTTAAATAGTTCTCCAAAATTAAATACTTCAAATCAACTAGATTAGCTGAATTTAACTATTTAGTCTGAATTTAGCAGTTTAGACTGTTAGGAGCCAATGTTGATCATGAGAGTGGGAAGTAGCACAGATGGATTTAGAAAGTTGATAAGCAGCTAATAACAAAACACCTAAGATGGTTTTAAAGATTGACTTTTAGGTCCTTAATTTCGTCCCAGGCTTGAAGACTACGCATTTTGTACTTTCAGTTTTTCCAGCAAGCAAGTGGGCTAGGAATATACTTCCTCAGATTTTCTGTCATCTGGCCATGGTTTATGCTATTTCTGTTCTATTTTGTGATGTATTCTATTTCTGTGATCAAACCACACCTCAGAAGCTGTCAATATAGGAAGTCTGTGTCTAAGAAGAAAATAATTAAGCTTATTTTTAATGTGATATTGTGGAGGAAGGAAGGATGGAGGATGACATTATTTTGGTCTGCAGATACTGTGAAGAAGGTGTCCCCTAATGAGAAATCAGAATAGCTGATGGAGGAGTATCTTCAATTAGGGGTTTGGGAGAAGTTGACTTTTAATGAAAGATTAAATCTTAAATGTATGGAGTAGAGTTAACAAAGTATAAATTGCAGAATGTGCTAACAGTCTGTAAAACTGTATGTAAATATCATGGGTTTATTCTATGAGAATTGTGACTGTGATCTGGGGTACCAGCTGTTTGTACAGGAATATCTGAGAATGCTTTGCTAGACAAACCTTGTTAGACAGCTGAGAAATGCTGGGTTGCTCTAGCAGCAAACAGCACAAAATAAGCTGAAGCACCAGGTGTTCACTCCATTTTTTTATTATGAAATTTGCCCTGGGATCACATATATGTTGTGAAATTTTGAGGTATGGTCTCCCTTTCCAGAGCCAGGGTCTGTGGTCCAGACTACAATGAGATTAACAAGGAATTAATTGGAAATTGGACCATGACTTCTGGAAGAATTTTTCAGCCGTGGCTTAGCTCCCCACAGTAAACTGTACTCCATCACAATAGCAGGTTTTAAACCTATTTTAAGACCTTTCTTGGGAATAAACATTAAATAATTTCTTGAGTGTCTCTACCAAGGCTGACATCCACATTGAAGGCTGAGTTAATGTTTCTCCAGCGTTGCCTCACCAGTCCCAAAGACCTGTTTGCCTTTTGTCCTCTTCTCAGTCTTTCTCCTAGCTCCCCTTTTCTGATCTTTACATCTGTCTCTCTGTCTATTCCATCTGCATACAAAATGCCAGTGCCTTTCATTTCATGTATTCTGGATTTGCCCACCATTTCCTGTTTCCCTCTGGTTTTGTCCTCAGTTCCCATGAAGGGGAACCTACAGCTGCTGCTTCTTCATCTTCTGGTCTTCCAAAACCCCTGCCCTTGCTACAGAATTTCTCTTTCCAAAGCATATGAAAAGCCTGTGCAGTCTGTTGTTATTTTGAGATGAAAGGGCTGCTGAAGGTCCAGAGATGTTGCTTCTCTGCATGATCCTTCCCAGTGCTCCTTCATGTTGAGCCAGCTTCCCTCTGCCTTCTACATGGGGCTCTGTGCTAAAACCAAACCCAGAGATCATAAATTCATTTGAGAAAAGACTCTCTCCTAGTTGTGATGTGCCTGAGAAGTTTTTTTGAGAAATTTCTGTGAAACTGAGTAAAACTCTCAGATTTCTCCAGTGTTTGCAACCCTCTTTTGCTGGCAAAGCCTTACCTGGGCATATGAATATTTATATTTCTTAGTTAGACATAACATGAATAGTATTGATTTGGTCCTGCAAGGGACTTTGCTTCTTTCTCTGGGCCCAATCCCCAATGAATTTATAGTGATCAGGCCATTATGCTTGGGTGGCTGTATGACAGCAGTGCAGAATGGAAAATCTTGCTGTAACAGCTATTGAATCAGGAGGGGACAATAAAAGGATTCTCTCGTTCACCCCCTTGGTCATGGCTTTTGGTTATGGTTACAGCTTAACATAACTACCCATCAAATGAGCGTGTATTTTTATGATCGTGTGTAGGGTGGTTGGTGGGTGCACAGACACAGAAGATTTAAAGCTGGTCTCTTTTTGTTTTTTCTTTTTGAAGGCTACATTAATTGTTCTGAAGCCTGAGCATCTGCCTGATACGCATTGTTTCCTCTGCAGACTGAGGAAGACAAATCTAAACACAAATTTATTGAATGGGCGAGCTATAAACCCCGAAGTTTGCACAATATTTTAATGGAAATCATACTTTGTCAAAAGCACATGTATCAAATTTTCTTTGTGGAGATTATGGTTCATCAGTACCAGAATTGATTAAAAATTTCCTACCAAGCTTACTCACTGCTCTTCTGTTTCTATATATAAATTTTTTATCTTTATAAACTAATGGCTCATTTCAGGGAGCAATGTGTCTTTTATTAATTCAAATGCTTAATATGAAAATGTTGTACTTTGGAAAGGAATTTTCCGTTAAAAAAGTCTATTCAATTTTTGGTGGCAAAAGGGACTTTAAATAATTCTTAATTCCATTTTGTGTATTTTTACAGTGTTAACCTGCAAAAGCTGATTCATTATCTGCTGTCCTAACTTTACCTGCTCTCAATAACTCACAAGTTCAGGTCACCCTGCAGTGCCTCCTTTCGCCTTCGCTCAGATACCATGTCTAACTGAATGGAATTGACCTGTTTAAGGCCTCTTCACTCCAACTGAATTATTTGATCATAGCCGCAGACATCTGTTTGGGGCAGTAATTGGTTGTTTATAAGAGCACAGGAGAGCCACCAGCAGCAACAGCAGCAGCAAGACAATAAAGGCAAGGGACAAGCATGGAGGGCATGTAGACAGGTCCTGACAGACCACTGTCTGCTTGAGATAAGCAATGCAGATTAGTTATATGCACTCTATCTCACCACTGGGGCCTAATAATCCCCTTTAGCACTCATTCACAGTTATGTAGCAGACAGAAAACTAATACAGGGGGGAATCTGGTCCCACTGCCTCGCCACAAATCTCAGACACAGCTTCTGGAATCCGCGGGGTTTTACCGTACAATTAGTTTTAAATGCCAATTTCATGGCGGCTCATGAGATGGAAAATAGAAGAATAGTAGGTAAAGATACCCATTGCAAACTAGATTATTTGAGAGGGAAAGATGGCTCTTCAAGATGTGGCTGTCACTGCTGCTTCCTGGCTTGACAGCCACAATGTGGACATTGAGGCAAAGGGTGACAAAAATACAACTTGAAGGACTGAATTGCAGGGGAAAAAAAAATGGCATGGCATTTCTGTGCTGTTTGTGTACAGAGATGTGACAATGTGTGTTTTAATTGATTTGCAAAACCTTGTTGCAATTATTATGGAACACAGGATGGTTGTGCTTGAGGGTGACTTGCAGTGGCAGCAAATGTGTAAAAAGCAGTGTGAGATGCACTGGGTTTGTCCTGGTACAGCTGCACCTGTGTTCCCCTCACTGCCAAACACATGACATGAGTCATGGATGCTGCCCATCAGGATTTAAAGGAGACTGCAAACTTGGAATTTGATTAAGAGACTACAATGTTTACGTTCAAATGTTGAAATAAGTAATTGTTAAGTAGTTGCACAAACAAAAATGAATTTATGTTAATATCAAACATTAATTTTAATTTCAAATTAAGCGTCTGCATTTTGCGAAATGTAGATACCTGTTACAGCTCTGAACCAGAGCAGGGAAGGAGAGAGTGCAGAGATGGATATTAAGATTGACAGATCCTGGGATGTTTGCTTGAATTCCAGAAACACAGATTAGTGGGACATGGTGCAGGTGATGGAACGAAAAGATTGTCATTATTGTGGTTGTTGTTATGCTGTGCCACTCATTTCATGGGTAGCAGTCACTCTCAGCGTGATGTAAATATGTGCTTATATGCAAATGGTAAGAAATACTGCTCTCCAGAAGTGTCTTGGTTTTAATGGTGCAAAGAAAGTGTCTCTGGCTCCCGAGCTTTTCAAGTCCTGCATCTTGAAATCCAGTCATTTTTCATGAAAATAATAATGGAAATTTATTGTAAGCACCAGTGGAAAAGGTAATCTCATCTCAAGGTTCTTTCTTAAAAAAAAATCCTACTGCTCAAGGTGATAATTTAAAAAACAAAAATTGTTGTCCTAAAAGCTTAGATCATTACTCTCTACAAGTACCTGAAAGACCATTGTAGCCAGTTGGGGAAAGGTCTCTTCTCCCAAAAATCAAGAGATAGAAGGAAAAAAAATGGCATCAAGATTTGCTGTGGGAGGTTTACATTGGATATTAAGAAAAATTTCTTCACCAAAAGGGTGATTCAGTGCTGGAAAAGGCTGCCCAGGGCAGTGACAGAGTGACCATCCCTGAAGGGATTTAAGAGATCTGCATATGGTACTTGGGGACAGGGTTTAGTGATGGCCTTGGCAATGCTGGGTTAATGGTTGGACTCAATGGTCCTAGAGGTGTTTTCCAACCTAAATGGATCTATGGGTCTATGACCCGTAGTACAACAAGTACCATATTTAATTTCTTTGTGTATTTAATCAATCTATAATCACAAAAGAATGTTTGCAGACAGCTTTGTTTCGTATTTTCTGTTGGATATCCCAATATTCCATTCATGTTTTGCACAGCTCCCTCTCTACATGCATCTCCAAAAAGTCTCATGTTTCTGGCATGTATTTCACTTTCTTGCAAATCAGGTTCCATGTGAGATATAAAATTTGCATGGGAAACAAACCTTGGATGCAGAAGGCACTTTTAATGAGTTTTCTTAGTTAATTATAAAAGCTTCAAAACTCACCAGTTAGGGACAGAATCCTCAGTAAATTCACACAGCTCTGTTGAAATCAGCAGGGCTTTGCTACTTTACAGTTCTGCTCTGTGGTTTTTATCTGGGATTTTTTTTCATTTTGCATTTCCAGCTAGAGAGTTATTGTACAAGCAGGCTGTAAAGCACAGCAATGTTTTTGACTCCATCTACATGTCCTGTATTTGTTATCTAATTGCCAATAGACCAAACTGCAAAGGGACAACGTTTTTCAGCCTAACGACCTGTAAGTAGCAGGAAATCTTATGCTCTCACCTCTTTGGCCAAGACAAGAGCATCCACATTTTACATAATGAGAGAAATCAACTGTTCTTTATCAGTGCTTTTGGTGCAATTGCAAATCTTTAAAGCCTAGCTGCTTCTTGGATTTAACAACTGCATCCCAGCCCTCCATGCATCAGGAACATGCAGGTCACTTTTATACAACTGCAGTGAATGCCATTATTTGTAACCTGAATGAGCTTAAAATTCAGCCTCAGATGTTCATACAGGATCCCTGGCTGCTCAAAGGGGGCCGTGTGTTTCCATACAACAGGGCATTGTGAGTGTTAATTTGACTTTAACTTATGCATTTATATTTAGTGAATTGCAATTAAATAACATGAAGACAATTTTCAGTGTCTCTGGTCACTCCAGATTCCTGGCTCTGCAGCTATGTGAGCAGCAGCACTGAAGTCCTTTCTCCTGAGCTTTGTTATGGGGTGCACAGAGATACTGCGCAGTTTTAGAACTGTAATTTCTAACTTGGACACGTGAGGAATCCTGATTCTTTGTTATTTCGGTGTGTCCTTCCCAGTACGTTCAGTCCCACCCAGTTAAGATGTTGCTGGAGTGATTGGCATGATGGGAATGGTTTCCCCTTGGGAATCCATCTGGAGATGCAAATTGCCTCTTCTGAGTCTCACACCCCATGTCAGGCCCCAGCCAGAGCTCCCTTTGCTAATACAAAATCTCAGAAGTACAATATTTAATGTGCTGGGACTTCTAATGAAATAATAAATTACGATTACAGCCAATTGTTCATCTGACGAGGTGGATTGTCCTGCTGTCTCTGCATCTAAGGCAAAGATTGGTGTCCTCTGGCCTATCCTCCACTTCTTCTGAGGGACAGTTCAGCTTAATGTTCAATCTAGTTTGTCTAATTATTCAAGCCTCTAATAGCACACACTAGTCAGATCAGCAGGAAGGTTTCAAATCAAAAATATAATAATTGATATCACATTTGCCAGTCTAATCAGCACAGGCTGATAGCATCTGCTTTACTCTGTGTTTTTTTTATTGTGAATAAAGTCTCCGAATTGAACTAAACTATTTCTACAAGTTGTATTATCACAATTTGGCCCTAGCAGCCCTTGTGAACTCTCACAAGATCCCTGGGGTAGAAAGCAATATGCATTCCTTTCAGTTAAATTTGAAAACTGAAAGAGTCCCAAGAAATACAAAAGAGCCTAAACTGTCCTTGGATGTAACATGTCTGACTATGTTATAACTAAAAGATAAAGAATAATATTTTTTCATTTATTTCCTCTATTTTCCTTTATTTTTAATATTTTTACTTTTTTTCTTTACTTTTTTTTCCTTATCACCACAGTAACATCTAATAATGTCTTATGTACCATGACCAGCTCCATCACCAAAGGGTTTATTTCCTCTCATGTCCTCAACTAAGCTTGAAGTCACGTGCAATGCAGCCTCTCATTTTGATTTCACTTCCTAAAAATCAGGAAATGCAAGTAGGGCCATGGAAGTACTATTGGCTTCTGAAGCAGGTGGTGGTGAATTTTGTGCAAGTTTGTAGCTCCTGGACTTAGCTCCAGGTTTTTTTTCTGTGGGCCTGTCTCCTGTGTCTCCTGCTTTTACAAAAAAAAAGCAGGAGACACAGGAGAGAAGAGTTTCTAGCCATTGCTGTCATCCCAAAATTTTTGGTGTCCTTCTAGTAATCCAAGCTATAAATCTTGGTGAACCTAAAATACAAGGATGCATACTTTCAATTCCACTTGGTTTAATGATAATAGTTTCAAAACACTGGGATGACAGTGGCTTTATTTCAGAGATCTCTGAATATTTTACTAGGAGGAGGTTTTTCTGAAAACACAAGAGTAGGAATTTCAAAACCTTTGCAACAGGGTAAGCAGAGAAGAGGTATATTCTGTGTATTAGTAGTGATTCAGCTGAGAGAGTTGGATTGAATTTTAGACCCAGGTCCATTTTGAGCATCACTCTTGAGGTCAGCAGGACTCAGGTCAAAGTGCACCACGTGGTAAAAGATTTGCTCGCTGTTTGTTGACTGGAAAGCTCATTTCATACAGACCTGGATTGAGAACTACATGTGGGTGTTATCTCTGAAGATTAACTCACCCATTCAGCACAGGCAGATTGCATTTAAACTCAAGAGAAAGTGACTGGCTTGGGGACTGGGGAAAATATTCATTTGTTTTACAACAAAAGGTGCCTTTATCTTCAGATACTCAAATGTGAAAGTATATTTGTCTCCCAGCAACGAAGTATAATGTTGATATCACCTCCAAGAAATACAGTGCAATATATTGCTTTTTTTTTCTGTTTTGTGCTTTCTGTAAACATGCAAACACCCGTGACACCCCACAGTGATGGCAGCCAATAGACTGAGCACTTACCCTCGCTGCTGTTGTGTAACCATGGGCAATTTATCTAAGTCTCACCTCTCTTAAAACACTTTTATCAAAATTGGCGGTCAAACAGCACTGAACCATGGTGGCCTCAATCTTAAATGCTGTGGTGCAGATTTTAATTTGGGAAAGATTAATGCACTCTCAAGTGTTAATGCCACAGCTTTCTGTTATCTACATTGATGGGTGTCAGCTAATTTCTGCAGAAGGATTGTAAAGCAAACTGTGCATGTTGATGTTTCAGAAACCTAAGCTCCAGAATGGTGAGATAATAGAGAGGGGAATGGAACTATTCCCTCAAATTTCTTTTAAATTAGAAAATGTTTCCCCTGTCTTTGTAAAGCTGAGCTACCGAGTCAATTCCACTCAAGCTGATTCTTGAAGATATAGGGAATATTTCATTTAAAGGAGCAGTAAAAGTGTCAAAAGATACTTTATCAAGGTCGCTTTTAGATTGAAGATAACAACCCATCTTATAACAAATATAGACCCCCACAGTAAGCTTTGTAATTTCCAGTGCTGTAGTAGCTCTTAGTCTCTGTCTTCATCATCTCTCATGAATTTTTTTCTTTGTCTGGTCACATATAATCGTAATCAACAAAAGCCCTTTTGTTCATTTAATAAAATGACAATAGCTGCTACACTTTGGTTTATTTTTCAGCTTCATACAGTTTAGCAAATACAACTGGAGTTTGTTTTAATAGACTTCCCTAACTGTGAAGAAGATGTCTGGGAAGAAGATCACTGTGAACAAGATGATGCACAATAACTAGGAAATTTTATTTGTGCAGACTAATTTACACAGGAAGGGGGGGAATGCAATTAAGCTCATAAAACTTGCTCCAGCAATGATCCAGGTCAAGGGGCTAATGGTGAATTGCATGGATAACAGTCACTCACCCAAGTCACATTAAACAGTCTTGATAATATCATCCAAAATAGCCAATTATTTTGAGTGTTATGAAAAGGTCCTGTTGTTATTTAACAATGGTTTATACGGGAAAATAGTAATAAAGTGTATATGGTAAAAAAAAATTTCAAAGGGATTAGTTGCAATTCAGTTCACAGTGAAGTGTCTTTGTGCCAGAGGGATGAAGGGGCAGTGCCTCAGAGGAGAGGGAATTGCATATGATTTAACAGTGATTTTATATGTTCGGTGCTTGCCAAGACAGGGCCATCAGCTCCAGTTTAAAAGCAGGAGCAGAGAAGGAAATGGCACAAGCAGAGCCCTGTTCACTGCAAAGCTCCTTCCCCATGACCATGGACTCTCTCCTCTGCTTATAGAGAGGGATACAAGGGTGGGAGGGTTCTGCAGCTGCTGGGTGGGTAAGCAAGGAAATCATGAAACTGTGCAATGGCCAAACAGGGTAAAAGAGGTTAAAGGGATGTCACTTTGTTATATCTTGCTGCATTTACCAGGAAAGGAGCACAAGTGGGGTGCTCAGTTTAACTCCAGATTTTGAGTTAGGGGTTTTCTTTGCTTTAAATCAGTCTAATTTATATAATAATATTTGTCTGTATTAATTTTTACAGACATTCTTGTTGATTTTGATTACTTTCAGTTTAATTCCACAGTAACAAATTATTATTATTTAAAAAAAAAACTCCTCCATTTTTGTTGGTATTTATTAAAGTCATGTGACTGTACTTGCTGCATGTTGTTAATAGTAGTGCAAAATATAAATTGAATGTTGACTTGATCTCACTTTGCTTTTCTTTGTCATGGTCTGATGGAGTAAAGGTTCATGGACAACTTTTCAGTAAACATTCTTTGTGCTTTAACTTGACAAATGGAGATTTTTATTCAGCTATTGACTCATGAAAGACCAAAAAGGGCCAATATGTCAAGTGGTTTACTTTTACATAGGGGTGTTCATTATCAGATAAATCAGATATCTACATCCACCACTGATTCTCTCCATACAGGAAAGAAGTTTTGCAACTTAGTGACAATTCTGTAATTTAGTTATTGCTCTAACTGGTACAGATCTCCTGGTTGCAATGTAACTGCTCCATCTTGGCTTCCAGGTGCTAATCTTGAGATTATACCAGATTTATTTCTCCTATTCTCTCTTCTACCTTCTTAGAGCTTTGACCCTGAAGTTCACACAATGTAAAAGCAGACTTCAACGTCTTGAACCTGATATGATGGACAAGCAGAGGTTTAATTAGAGCATGTTGATATCAAGTAGTTTTCTGCTGCTTGACAGTCAGGATATCCCAGCCATAATAAAAGGGTTAAATTAACCTGCATAGACCTACGTGGCATTATTCTGTTTTTGTTTTTGTTTTGAGACATTTGAGAGTCTTCAAGGAAGAGGAGTCAAACGCCTCTTTTGGGGCTCAAGGATAAGTAAACACGGAGGGGTTTAAGAGGAATTACATAAGATTGCTACTGCTGTGATCTGGACAAGGCTACAAGTCAATTTGAGAAATATCAACACTGATGATTAACTCACTGCAGCATATTTTGATAGTCCTGCACTTGCCAGGAACTATGGCTAAGGTATGAAAATGAGAAATGCCCTTTTCTGGAGAAAAATTCATGACAGGATTTGAATTTTTATGGGTTCTGGACCCTTGGGACATCCTGTAAAGGATCCTGTGTGGCAACATGGGTATTCATAGTTTTGCCTCTGTATTGAAACAGTTTATTCTGTTGCTGTGTTACCCAGCTTCAAATATGCAACATGCAGCTTGTCATAAAATTCTGATTGAATTTAAACCATGTGTGTGTGGTTAGGGAGACATCTGTTAATTGTTCATGAAATTAATTGAATGATGACTATCTAGTTGAGTTTTCACTGGATTTATTTCTAGGGACTGTAATTGTTAGTTTTGTAAAAGGTACCTCACAAGAAGGTTATTTTTAAAAAGAAAAAGCCCCTTATATGTATCTCCTGTCAGTCTGTATTCTGGTGTTGAATATGCAATTTTAAAAATGGGATTGCAACAACTCCTCATATTAAAGTAAAATGCTTGTTTTTCATACAGGAATTACAGAGTGTAACATAATTGGGCTCACTGAAATGAATTCAGCCTCTCTTAGAGAACAAAATCATTGAGCCTACTGACTAAATTTAACAGCCTAATAGAAATATGCAGGTGAAGGTACAATTAATTTTAATTACTAGACTATACATTGTTAGTTGCACAGCCATGAGTAAAATTAAAATGGCAATCACAATTAGAAAATTGCAACCTCATTGTGCAACAAATTAGTCACAAATTAAAAGTCCAGGAACTATTATACATCCACTTTATTGCTTTATGACCATTATTGCCCTGATACGGATTTTATTTTTTAATGTCGTGTCCACTTCTTTATACCTTATCTTTGTTTAGAATCTCTGGCTCCTTCCCAGATTGTGAATCTAAGAAAAGAAATAATATAGGCTGGAGGGCTGTGACTTCTCAGTTCACTCTGGACAGAAACTCCTAAGTGGCCCTGTCCTGCTTATGGGTGGCTTTCAGAACAAGGTTTGTCACTGGATTATTTCAGCGAGGTTTCTAGACCACAGAAAATAGCATTCAGGGGGTAATAGCTGAGGTCTGTGTGTGATGTAACCCTTTTAGAAAAGGTCAGGCCAGTTAAAGACAGGAATCTGGAGGGAATCTACATTGGTGTAAGTTAGACTCCCCCCCACTCCTCCCCTCTGGTTGGGCACACTGATGGTCTGCATAAAGAGTTTTAGCTGCAGGCATATTTCTGCTATAATCCTGGTTTTTAGTTGTTCTTGACATGGATTTATGAAATGAAGTTTAAGAATTATCCCAATCTTGCAATCTTTGTGGTGGTTGAAGTTGCTTTTGCCCTGAAACCCTTGAGAAGCCATCATGGATGGATGAGCTGGAATAGTGACTGCAAATGCCTGAAATGCAGCAACTGAAAGTGCTGCAGATGTTTTGCAAAATCACATCTTCCTCTTGTCCCACACCTGGAAATGATGGTCTGTACTCATCTGGCACCAGCAGCTCATCTTCACCTGCATGTGAGTACAGTGAGACCAACAGCACTCCCCATTGCCACAACACTATCCTGAGTCATTTGCAGAGTGAACCCCGTTTTGAGGTGATTTGAGGCTTTATCAGATACCTAGATGCCTCTTGTGCAAAACTGAGGATCCATGGAGAAGGTTAAATTAACTTCAGTCCCAAAATCTCCTTTTCTGTCTAAGATGCACCAGAAGAGCAAGAAAGAGGAATTCTTTTACCAGCATCTGAAGTATGCACTCTGCAGTTAGCCCAGTTACTCCAGCTCTAGGATCAGAATGGCTTGTGTTAAAAGAACCCTGAAGATCATCCAGTTCTAGCCCCCCTCCCATGGGCAGGGATACCTTCCACTGGACCAGGTTGCTGAAAGCCCCATCCAGCCTGTCCTTGAACACTGTCAGGGTTGGGACAACCTCTCCTTCTCTGGACAACACGTGTCAGTGCTTCAGCACCCTCACAGTAAAGAATTTCTTCCCAAAATCTATCTAAATCTGCCCTCTGCCAGCTTACAGTTGTCCTCTTGTCCTGTCACTCCATGCTCTTGCAAATATTCTCTCTCCATCTTTCTTGTAGGCTCCCTTCAGGTACTGGAAGACTTCAATTAGGTCATCCCAAAGTCTTCTCCTCTCCAGTGCTCCTGAGGGAGGCCAAGGCACAGGACTGAACACATTGGCAGGGAGGAACAGGACATAGCAAGATACTCAGTCAGAGTTCATGCAGAGCAGAGCTGGGATGGGGCTTTAAGACCAAACCACCAACCCCCAACACAATCTCTGTTCTCCACATGATCTCATCTCTCTGGGGGCTTTTCTAAAATCACCAGAGCATTGGTCAGCTTGTCTGAGCCCCAGCAGGGGCTTTTCAGTGCTTGGAGAGCTGGGACTCCATTTCAAATATACAATTGAACAGCTATCAGAGGGTAATGATGTTTAGTCACTACCACTTGGGACTGGATTTTAATTGATGACCCAGAGGTGAAAGTGTTCCATTACCTGCTATTGCCAGTATTTTTATTTTTTTTTCTCTAATCCTCTTTGCTGTAATTTGAATACTTTGGGAAGGGGAAATTAAAGTGGGACTGAAGATATGAAAGTGAGAAAAGAAATGATTACTCCTTGATTATCTCTCTCTATTTAAGGCCCAACAAGAACTCCTTAGTATAATTCCAAATTCTGTTGTCTACTGTTAAAATGGAATCAACATATAATTTGTTGAAACAACTTTATTTTTTTTATTGTAATTTTCCACAGATTTTTGCTTCCATGTTTACACTGTTCTCAACAGGAAGGATTCCTTCTTATCTGAAGCAAAACTCATCTGTGATTGCTAAATCAAACACTGAAATCTCCCTCAGTTCTGGGAGAGGTGAGAATCTGTGTTTTACTATATGTTTATGCAGCTCCTAATGCCCAATTGCACAGAGACTTGTAGGGTTTACCTCAGGATAGAAACTGAGGGAAAAATAGTAACATGATCAGTTCATAAGATTTTCTCTCAGAAGTCACAGAATTTTTAAATTAGTATTAATTTTCATATTTCAAACTTTCTTGTGTTTTAGAATTTCTTGATAGGCTAATAAGGATGATTTTTTTTTTTTTTTAATATGGAGACATAGAAATTAAATGCCAGCTTGGAATCTGTCTGGATGTATTCTGTACAGTTGTTGTTTTGAATGATTTCTGAGGCAAGGAGTATCTAAGATTAGGGAAAAATCTAAAAGTGCCAAAAACAATATTAGGGCTGATATCTATTTACTGTAATTTCTTTTTTTGGGAAACATGTTGCTCCTTCAGCATTAACATTACCAGTACTAATACAAATATCTCTTTTACATCTTTAAATTAAAAAAAAGCTATCATACCAACTTCTGTGTTTGAAAAACAGGATTAATAATAAGTGAGAATGGCCTGTTCAGGACCATGCATTAACCTTGCAAGAGAAACAGGAATATTATCTGAATTCTTGTTTATTGAGCCTTGGTGTGCTGTTGAAGCTCTTCTGTGTCCAAGTATTAAGCATCTCCTCCTTGTGTGAAGCCAAAAACTCTTGGCATGCAGTAGTTTTCTTGGCTGTGACTTTTCCATGCTTCTATTTTAGAGGATTACAATTTTAGTATTGTAGGAAATGTGGTGAACTTGTATAGAAGAAAATGTTGATGCAAGGAATTACTTGTTTTATTTTTCCTCCTGCTCTTTCTGGTAAGAAATCAGCCTTGCCCGTGAGTCAGGAGGTTTTTGGTGTTCAAATGCATGGAAGAGCTGCAATACAAATATCTTGTGATTTGGGTCAATAACTTTGCATTAATATTTGCCATTGGTAATAAGTGGGTAGAGCCTCATGGGAAAGCTGCAAAAATGGAAATGTCTCCTTGTAGACATGTGTTTGTGAAACCAGGGTCTGCAGCTGACAGAGCAATTGGAGAGGTGTCTTTAAGCTTTACTGTTGGAGACCTGAAACTCTATGAGACTTTTAAATTCCTTGGCATGGTGGGGAGGAGGGGGAACTTGGATCCTGAACTTCTGTGAATCTCAGGAATATTGCACATCTCTTATTCAGCCATTTAATTTATGCTGCAAAAAGTGTTAAATGTGATTCTTCAGCTCTAGCTGAGAAAGCAGCCCTTCATTTAATCCCAGGTACAGCAAACTGCTATATTCCATACAAAGAAATAATTACAAATCTACATAGTAAATTCTTTTCTTACAACCTAACAGAACTCAACAGAAAACATGGGTTTGAGCATGTAGCTTTGAAATTAAGCAGTGTAACAGCATTAAAAAAATATCCCTTGGAAACCTTCATCTCTGATTTTATTTTATATTGTTATAGTGCTCACGCTTCAGTGATTTCCTTTCATCTAGTCACTGGGCTGAGGAAATAACACAGAAAAGGAAACCTCTTGAGTTTCTGATGTACATGGTAAATGGTCATTTCAGGGACCATGCGCTATGGGCCTCAGACTGAGGGTTTAATTTAATTGGTTGAAATTAAAAAACATTTAAGCCTCATGAAATTATGACCTTTATGCCTGGTGTGTCAGCTACACCTGACACTAGCCTTGTTGTTTAGGGATGAAATCCCTCCCCTATTTAAATGGAAGCTCCTGTGGGACCCACATAAGCCTTGCAAATGGAAAAGCCAAGTGGCTCTGATCACTAGATCACTACTGCAACCATGGTGAACATCAGCAGCATTTCTTTTAGAAGTTTGTGTCTGTGTTTATCTTCGCTATTTGAAAAATCATGTCTGTTTCTTATCAGTATGCTCATATTTCTTTTAAAATATATGTTTAAAAAATTTGCTTTATGTTTTCACTGAGGGAAATGAAATACACAGAACAGAGATCTACATCTGTGTGTTTCCTGTCAAGAAACTGGGAGCTGAGGTTCAATTTAAATTTTTTTTGGGTGTTAATCTGTTTTACATCAGTTGAACTCTACATGATCATTTGCTGGATGAGTTTTCTTTCTTCTTGGTTTAGATTATAACATGCAAGAACATTATTATAATAATAATTTTTTCCTGGATTTCTGTGTAGCACTGAGGGCAGGGGCAATATAACCCCCTTTGAGACTGAAGCCATTACCATAGTGCCAAATAAAAATAATTTTTCATATAATATGCCATGGGATACAGATGGGATGTCTTCATGTGTCAGGATGGAATTTTCCAAAAGGACCTGCAGGGAGGTAAATTCTCAATTTCCATACACTTCCAAATGAACTTGAGGACAGCCGCCTTTAGATTCCTTTGGGGATTATCACTACTATAAATGTGCCCATCACAGTTTTGTATGGCACAGTAGTTAGTAGAGATAAAATCCCTGCAAGCTTGTAGAGATGACCTGGCCCTTCAGGAGGAGAGCTGCTTGCAGAGGTGCCCCAGCCCTGAGTGTTTGCATCATGTTCATGCTGAATTTCTTGAGCCTTGCTCAAATATCTTCATTCTGTGAGACTCTGAATCCTCAACTAGTCCAGAAACTGGGTTACCAGCTGTTTAGTGATGGCTTCTCATAATACCAGAACTTCTCTGTGGAAGGGTAAAAATAATGTGGAAAGCCAACCAACCAGTGACCAATTCCTTCTTTGTCTTTTGCTGTCAACAGAAGCATCGGCTGCTTTTTCAGTTTTAATATATTCAGTATATAATATGGGCATAGATATGATGGTTGTATATACTGTTGAGTTCTGGTTATCCTTAACAAAGATTTTAAGTGGAATAAGAAGTTAAAAATATTTTCATGGACAATATTAGGAATCTGGTGCACTTTTATTGTATGAGAATCCAGAGGAGAAATTACTAAGTGCCGGGAAAATGGGTATAACATGGAGGGGAAATAGCTGGAAATTTTTGTTCTGAGTAAGAAATATGAGAATGAGGTGGTGTTCAGTAAAAAAAAAAAAGTTATCACAGCAGAGAAAGTCCCACGTTGAACACTTATTATCTGATCTTCCTTTCTATTGATATCATTGGCAGCCATTTAGGAAGGTTCAGAGAAAACCAAAAACTTAAAAGACAACAAGAACATTAATACCATATTGTCTTAAAAGAAAAGTTTTCAAAGAAAAATGTTTCCGATGCTGTGGTAAATTGTCCTTCTCTGCCTGGCTGCACCATTTCATGAAGCAATAGACCTCATAAAATCAAAAATGAAAATTCAGAATACTGAGGCAGGAGTTGTACCCTTGGGTTTTTTAGGAGGGCAGATGTTCAGATCCCAGTTTTTTCACCTTTCTGTCACCACCAAATTCACAAAACCCTGAGGAAGTGCCAAACAGTTTTGGGAACATAGGCAATGCCATGAATGCGTGGGTTGACTTGTTGAGGCACTTGCCTCCATAAGCTTATCAACAAGAAGAGTTTGTTTCATGCCCTGTGGTGCTACTTCTCCTTCAATTCGTTCATGAATAAAAAGCACAAAATTGGTGAAATTTTCAAACTCTCTGATGCAAATGGACTTTTTCAAATGTTGAATCCAGGTTAGAACTAATCCTCCATTTCAAGCTGATGTAATACATATACTCAATCTAATGCATTTATTATTGAAGCTGTGCTTCCATGTTTACCCTTGAAAAATTCACAAGATGCAGCAAATCTGTCCAAAAGGTCTTCTCAACTCAGGGCTGGGCTCTGATACTTTGGGAGAGCATCAGTGCCACTCTGTCTTATGTTTCAATACAAATTTGCAGTGGAGAGGGATAAAGATGTGATTTTATCTGGAAGGTAAGGCATTGCTGATCTTTGTTTATAGTGAGGTTTGTGTAGGATCAAAAATGATGGCCTTCTAATCATGGGAACATAGGGACAGTCATCAGTACAGGAGATTTGTAGTGGTTATAAAAGGGAGTTAAAAATTAATGAATTAAACATACCTTCTTTCACCTCCTTGCTCACCAGTATGGCCTGTGGGACCTAAATGTGTCCAAGAGAGCTGTAGAGGGGTTTTTGATAAGGGCATGGACTGATAGCAGAAGAGGGAATGGCTTTAAACAGATAGAACATAGATTTAGACTAAATATTGGGAGAAAATTCTTTACTGTGAGGATGGTGAGACATTGGAACAGGTAGCCTAGGGAAGCTGTGGATGCCCCATCCCTGGAAGTGTTCAAGGCCAGGCTGGATGGGGCTTTGAGCAACCTGATCTAATGGAAAGTGTGGAAAAGTGGAACTGATGATCTTTAAGGTCCCTTCCAGCCCAAACCATCCGATGACTCAGAGCATGGAGACAAATGGGAATCATTGCCTTACAGTGAATAGATTTCCCCTGAAAATCAAGGAACTATCAGCCCTTGCCCAGCTCTGCTTCCAAGAGAAAAGCACTGAACAACCTCCTCCCCTGTGTGAGCCCTCATAATGATAAAAGACAAAATGTTCTGCTGGAGTGTTGGGAGCTGTGGGGCTTTTAGCTCCTCCAGGGAGTGGGACACTGCTATCTGCAGATTGAATCAATCTGCTTTGGGAGCGTGGTGGCGGAAGAGCCCGCTCACGATAACAAAGCGACACATTGAGGGAACAGCCTTTACTTCCTGAGCATAGATAAGATGGCTTTTTAAAAAGTGAGCAGGCACAGAGCAACTGCAGCCTCACCCAGTAGCAGTTTTAATCCTCTTGCTTGAGATTGGTAGAAGATTTGGCAGGTAGGAGGATGGGGTAAGTCTCTTCTTGTTATCTGAGAGAAGGACAATGCTATTACAAGCAAAGTGGCAAGAGAATTCTTGCTTGATAATGGAGTTAAGGGGAGCTAAAAGATAAACTCTGGATTTTATTGGGGGAATAATAAGATTGTCTGGGCTAACTTTAGTGAAACTTGTTATTCTGTCTCTGATTTGCTTGTCTTTGTGTCTCTTGGGCACAGCGCAGCAAAGGGCTATGTTAACCCATGGATGTTGTGCAGGGTAGCAGAGGTCCAGCCAGTTTTGTTTGGTTCAAAGCACCCCTCTCTTTTGCTGCTTCCTAGGAGTATTTCCTAGGACATGGCTCTTAACAGCTGATTTTTGTAATTTTTGTTCAGAGGCCCTTGCACCCTTCAGCTCTGGTGCTGTCTAGGAGCCCATCTAATGAAAACCACCTCCTGTGGACAGTTACCACACTTGTGACATTGGTCAGTACCATGTAAACTAGAGAAGATTTTGGAGAAAACTCTGACAGAGGTTTCCATAGCCACTGATCCCAGCCACCAGAGGGAAACACAACCATATGCATTAACCCAGTCACTATGTGAACCTTCTCCATATGTGCAAAGTCTTCTTGGACAACTAGCTCCCCAAGGGCAGCCCAAACCATTATATGATAATAAGATTCTATACCACAAATGCAACCTGGGGACTGCATTTCCCAAAGTCCCACCAGATGGTGTTGTGGGGGCTGCTGAAGCCACAGTGGGCTGCTTTGACTCTCTTTTTGCAGCTGCTGGTTGGAGGCACTATGGGAAGGATGTGATCCTGTCTCCACTAAGTGCATATAGACAGCATGGTCCATGGTGCTGGAACAGAACAGGAATCGTGTAAAAAAGTGCTGTTGCCACAAACACCCTGAAAAGGCTGTTTACAGATGCTGTCACAGAAGGCTTTTCCTTCTGCCCTCCATCATCTAATGGTTTCTGTTGTCAAGAAGACAGCAGGTCAATAACCAGGCAAACACCTTCCTGCTCTGGAGAATCAGCTCTTCCTCTTTGTGACCTACTCTTCCCGAGCTGGGCAGCCAGGCAAACCCCACATGAGAGCTCCTGCAATCTCCTGTCTTTGTTTGTGCTGGTGGGAAGTGTGCTGTAGCCCATACCTCTGCCTGGGAGCTGCTTTTCAGGCTAGGGTTGTACTCAAACCAAACACAAATTTGTGACCAGAGGAGATTGTGTGAATCTTGGTTTATATATAAACCATACCTGCAGATGCATTTGCCCAAAAAATTTACAACTAGCAAACCCTCCAAGAGGTTCAATTTCTCAAACAAACCAAATTTTCCATAATAGTCATATATTTGTCTAGAAATCTAGTGTTTCCTATTTTCAGAATTAACAAAAAGATAATTTGTTTTCTGATGAGCATCGTGTCAGGAGACCGGGTGCTGTTACCTGTCTCCTGGGCTGGGGACAGTCTGTCAGACAAGCCACTAGTGAGGGAGGTTGCAACTGGGATGTGAGGTTGCTTCTTGGTAATTTCTGTTGGGAGAAAGAGGAAAAGGGGATGGCAGTGCTTTCCTGAGCCAGTGTTGGCACATGATGAAAGGAAGGAGTCCCTCTGCAGCCCTGAGGCTGGGAGTTTTGCTGTGGCCACCAGCTCCAGGGCAAGCTCCCTCCACATCCCCTTCCTGCACAGAGTGCCTGGGTAAAGCTGGTAAAGCAGGTGCTGCCCACAGCCTGAGTGCCAAGGACAAATGGATACCCTCAGGGAGGGAGCAATGTGGGCACAAGAGAGGATTTTTTGGGCTGCACCATGGCTGAGTGTGCGAGGGTTGCCATTATCCTGCAAAATACCCCCTTGGAGGAGGTGCCTCTCACTGCGTGAGCTGAGCACAGAGGCAGTGCCCATTTAAGACTGGCTTCCTGAAAAGCAAAGCAGAAATGTGTCCCTGAGATGAGCACGAGTCCCAGAGCCCCCGCTGCCTTTCACACACTTTCAGCAGCACACCATCCCCAGAGCCCCTCTGCTTCCCCCAGCCCTGCTCCCTCCCCTTCCCCCTCCCCACAACTATTTAATTTTGCTCTGGCATGAAATAATAGAGTGCTGTGTATCTATTACAGATGTAAAGAGATTTAGACTGCCACAGGTTTCAGTAGCACATTCAGAGCCCTAACAAAGCTGGGTATAATAGACTCTCCCTGCCATTATCCATTCAGCAAGTGTAATAAATGACTCGGCCGCAGCCTGCCATATACCACCCGGCCCAGATAACAGCTGAAAGGAGAAAATTAAATTTTGCTTTTGTTGAAACATTATGATTTATGTATTTGTAATATAGGCTGCGGTGGGCAATTGAAAAAAAAAAAAAAAGATTGCTGAATATACTCCAGGGTTACTGATTGTACCACAGACCACTTAGAGTGTTAGAAATGCTGTTCTTTTCCCCATGTTCCTTAATAATAATAAAATCATATAAATTCCCATTAACCTTTCTGCTCATGTCGATTTTATTTTTATATTTATTTTATTTTTATTTCTAAGTCTTAAGTTTTGGCCATTTACTCTCAGCCTCATGAAAAATAACAGACTGATGGTTTATGGAGACAAGGCTTGAAGTACCTAGGCATGTAAAAATGATGGATGTAGGTCAAAAAATCTATATATCATTTTTAGTATTTTTATAATAATTTTCTTTAAATGGGGTGGTTCCCCCCTTCCCCTCCTCTTCATCACTGCTGTCTTTAGAGTTGATGACAAGATATTCTGATATCCTCATCCTTGCAATATCTAGACCTATAAAAATAATTAACTTCTCCCACCTTAGAAATATAGAGACAGAAACAGGAGTGCTTCACCCTGTAATTTATAATATTGCAGCACCGTCCCTTAATGTTGTAATCAGGCCTGCAAAGTCTTATCATGTTGTAGAATATAATGAACTTACTTATTCATTTCAACATCACATTTCATCTTGGTTGTTCTCCACATTACTTGCTTGTCCCTCCCCTTTTCTGGAAGAGTGGCAAGAACATAGAAGTTTTCTCATTCTTTCTTATTCCTTTTCTTCACCTTCTTTTAGCTCAGGGCTTGAGCCGAGTCAACAGGCTGATCCAGGAGACTGGGGGCTGATTTGCCTCTGCTGCCTAAGAATTCAAACCTCTGTAGTTTTTATTTATTTATATTTTTTTTGGTGTGTTTTAAAGGATTTATTAAACCTAGTTACATGGTTTACACCAATAGGTTGAGGAAGCACTTGGCAGCATGGGGAGGGACAGCAGGCAGAGGATGCCCTGTGCTTCCCATGCAGAGCTCCTGTGTGGCCTTGCTGCTCTGAGCATTTGACAAACATTGTCACTAAAAGTGTCTGCCAGTAATGGGGAGGGATAATCGGGATGGAATGCTCCACCCTTGGAGGGGTTCAAGGTTCAAACTTTGAGCAGCCTGCTTTAGTGGATGGCTTCCCTGTCCATGGCTGGGGTGTTGGGACTAAATGGCCTTTGAAGGTCCCTTTCAACCCAAACCATTCTATAATTCTATGAACAAGGATTGCTCCTGTCTTCCTTTTGGTTGCCTAGTGGGGACTGGAGTGGTGAATCTCTTTTTTCTGACCCTCAAAACTGTGCATACTGAATGTAGGATTCCTTTGATAACAGCTTATCCAATTGTGGTGATTTGTGATTTTTTTTTTTCCTGAGGGAAATATTCTTTTCTGCATTTTGTTAAAGATTATGATTAAGAAACAGCTCTTGTGCCCCAAGATGGAGCTGGGGCCTGATCCTGACTCGTTCCCTTCTCTGTGTGGGAGCAATGCAAGGATGTGTTGGAAGCCATTGCCAAGGGGTAGATCTGCTGTAGCCTTTACTCACACTTTGCACTTTGATTTTTCGGAGCCTGGCACAGGTCTCTGGCATTGGGTTTGCCCATTTCTTTGGCCAGACTTGTCTAGAAATGTTAAAACCAACTAGCAGAAATGTATATTAAACTTTATTTTTTTTTAATTCTGTGTGCATGGTGCTAAGCATTTAAATAATGCATGTGATTTTTAGCCCTGCTGAGCCCCAGGCTTCCTGTTAGTATTTGTGGGCTGGAAGTTTGGGTGAGCACGGGATTTTTTACATCCAGCTCATCTCTCCATCAGGTATTCTGCTAATGCACACTGACAGATATTTTGTGAAGCAACATTCAGTCTATTTATTGACCCCCTGCCCTCAAATGCATGCATACAGCAGAGCATCCCAGCTTATATTTAATGCTGAAACATTTGTAACTACTGTATATCCTATGATCTATTGGACTAATGAAAAAGAAGGTTTATCACTGCAGTCCAGTGTAAATCTGTGGATAACCTTACTGTACAGTCAATTTATTCCTTTAAAAGGTTTATTCCTTTATCAGGTGTTGGTAGAAGGTTTCACCGTAAGTACAGCAGAGACATAATTTGCTGTGGGCCAGATTTATTTGTTTCACAGGGTTATTATTTTAACAGTCTGATAATCACTATGAGTATGTTTCACCATTTGGTATTTCTGTGTGTATATGCAAAAGTGTGTTTATTCATTCCCCGAACAGGTTCATTTTCTTATCAGCTATTCATTTTAAAGAGTTTTATTACATATGCAGAGTGTGTAGGGTACTAGAGTGCAGTAATTTTATTAAGAGATTTATTTAGTGCCAGATATTAATTTAGCTGGTGTTTGCTGTAACACAATCATATGCTTTCACCTGGCCAATTTTCTTTGCATATCACAGTTTGCTATAAACAACATTTTCCCTGCACTGCAGCCTTCAAATTCCCTTTTTTTCCTTTTTGAAAAAACATTTTTACAGGGCCTCTCCCACAGTCTGCACCCTTTCATTTATTTTATTCATCATATTTGATTTTTTGAAGCCTCAGTCTCAGGGAGAGAGGATCTTGTGAAGTGGCTTTTTAAAAGTAAATATGCTTAGAGATTCTGTTAAGAGGAGGTTCCAGAAATGTCCCTCTAATGCCACTTAGGAATTGCTTGAGTCTCGGCACTTGGCCAGTGACTCACTGAAGAAAAGCAGCAGGAGGAAAATGATCCCAAAACAAGACTCTGGTTTACTCAGAGACTATGTGGTTTGGGTGTTTTGTAATGATTTAACCATTTTTACATTATGTAAACATAAGTTCTAGGAGGAAGAGGAAAAAAACTGTGTGTGAACTGTAGGTGAGATCTATCTTTAACCTGGCATAAAACAAAGCTATAAAATAGGGGGGAAAATCCACCTGCATCACTGAGTCTCATGCTGGGGTAAAATAGAGTCTTACTGGAATCATCCCAATGTCCGGGGGTGTTTCAGGCTGGTTTCATAGGAGGATGGCTTGGTGTCCTGGTGGTGATTTAACTTTCTCTCCCCACAGCTGTCTGTAAAATAAAATAAAAGCTGTGAGCCCTCTGTGCTGTGAAACAGCTGGAGGTCATGGAGGAGGCAGAGGGTGACCCTGCACATCCCTGGGGCCCAGGTGCAGATTTCCAGGCATGTAGAATGCTCTACTTTGGATTATTAATGTGAGAAAGAGTTCTTCTACAGCAATGAGTTTTTCTGGTCCAGAGAATACAGGAATCAGTGAAAACTTCTGAGCACAGTTTGTGTTGGGTCAGGCCCTTAACTGCAGGGGGTTATTTCTAGAAGCTGCCCAGCATAAAAAGTTAAACTGCAATCTTCTCCATAACGCCACAGCTGTCTTCTGATTCCTTATTTGTCTCATTTCTAGAAGAATGTTTCTTGATGCTTGGCTAGACTGAAAAATGCAAAAGCATCTTTGTCAGCAGCAGAGTCAGTATGTTTAATGTTGCGTTTTCTGAGATCACTGTAAGATTCTGTAAAATTAAAGAAATCATATGATTGCCTTGACCCAGAATCTGGAGTCTATATTTATTCTGAGATTGAAACTTCTACTGGAGATAGAAACTTTAAGAACTTCTGAGCATCTACACAGCCGTACTGAGATGAAGAATCATACTCGGGCCCTTTATTTAAATATTTTTTGATCGAAAGTAAGAATTTTACTTATAATTGGCAGCTCTCAGACCTTGGACCAAAGTTACATCTATTTTAAGAAGTTTATCTGTAATTGTCCCCTAAATATATATTTTGATCTCATTATGCACATTGATTTCCCAGTACTTCTTAGGGTTTGTGTTATTTTCTAACTTTTTCATGGTGCTATTATTTTCCCATTTTCTGTGTTGTCTAAGTCAACTTTTCCTTGAATTGCCTGAAACTTTTTAAGCAGTGAGACAAACTTAGCAGTATTTCATTCTAATAGAGGAGCAATATAGCTGAAACCATGTTATCAATACAAGATCAAAACTATTGATGAACACACAAAAGTAAATCAACATTTGTCTATAAACAGCATAGTCCATTTAACAGATGTAATTAATACAATTTATACATTCAATGAGATATCACTTAATATTTGCTGTTTTTTTTTTTCCATTAAATGTCCAGGGAATGGTAAAATAACCTGCCAAAATTCATTGTCAATGACAGTATTTATTTCCCAGATATTTAAAGTAGGGAGTCAATGTTAGGGCTGATCATTTTAACAGAAGTTTTGGGAAGTATTTTCTGGTTTGTGCTGAAAGATATCACAATTCTTCAGACTTATTTTCTAAAACAAAGCTATGTTAAAATGCCAGATCTGCACTCAAAAGAGCAGAATTTTGTTTTGTTTCTTCCCTGAAGTGTTTGGAGAATCCATCCTGATTCATGAAACATTTTTCTTGATAAATTCTTGAAATCAATATTTAGATGCAAAGCATTTACATTCTGACAAAAAATGTATCTTCAGAAGAAAAAAAAGGTTTAATTGAAAATGTTAACAGCTCTAGTCTGAATGAAACTACCCATCAGTTTGCTCTTCACTGACTCATTAGCATGGTATTAAATCTATGACTACAGTGAAAAAAAACCTGCTGTGGGTAATTGAGCCCCTATTGTAAAGAGCTGAGTTAAAATGTACTTAGCTATGCTCTAGGCTAATGTTATTTGTTAAGTGTCCTAAGAGGGAATTAGCAGTTAAATTTTGTTTTCATAGTGTTTATTATTACTTTCGATACTGCCATGCAACATCCTTGACTCATTGAGACTTTTCAGTGAGCCTGGGTTGTGACAAGAGTGTTCCTTAGTGGGTAAATAGTACCGAAAGGGAGAAGCAGAGAAAATTCAAAATGGCACAAGTGGGCAGGTGTGACATTGGGTGATGGACCCAGAGTCAAGTTTTCCCCAGGAGATGTTTCCTAGCTGAAAAGTGATGGAGATTTTCTTGGGGGTATGAAAGACAGCCCAAAGACTGTGTGGATCTGCTGAACTTAGTCTGGAACTGTGTGAAAAACAGGTTATTTTTTTGTGAGTTGGATCAGTTCAGACAGAAGTTTTCATAAACTTTCAAGTGTTTTCAGTACATGAGTCAAAGGAAAAGCCTTGCATTATTGACCATAATGTACCTCTTCCTACCTGATTCTGAGAGTTAAATTGCCATCAGTTTATCCAAAATTTGAAGGAGATTAGGCATCCCCAGTTCTGTGGGAATAAACCCAGGCCCCATGGCCAAACTCTTATATTTGTGATTCTGCTCTTCACATAAGAACTGTATCAAGACCCCTTAATGCTGGCTGTGAATAAATATTCTTTCCAGCCCAGCAGAACCATCCTGATTTACATCCACCTGCTCTTGTTGCCTATTTTCTAATGACACCAGGACATAGCTGCCTGCTGTGCTTTGGCTCCATTTCAGACTGAGACTAGAAGAGAGAGAAGGTGAAGAGAGAAGAGGTCCAAACATCTGAAAACCTCAAAACTCTGTGCAAAAATCCCTGACAGTACACTCAGGCTGCATGTTTTATGCTGCAAATATATGGCATTGCACTGGTCCATCAGCCCTAAACATATCCTTTTTCAGGATCTGAATGTGTGTGTGTGTGTGAATGCATATGGATTTGAGGAAAATGACTGCTGGGGATCTTTTTTCTTTGGTCCATGTGCTACTACACCAGAGATAAGAATGTTTTGGTAGCCTCAGCTGTTTTATTAACAGTGAAAGATTGCTCTGAACTGCACCTACTCCAAAATCGTTTTTGTACTACCAAGCAATGGTCCTTGCACAACTTGCCTTGATAGATTATTCTTGTGTGCTTGCCCTGAGAATTTTGGTAAGAGATAAGCAATGAGATTAAAACCATGCTGCTTTTCAGACTGTGATATTTAGGCTTGATATTCATGCGAGCACAAGTGGTAAATGTTTTTTCTAGATGTGGCCTCTACAATGTGGGGTTTTGGGTGCCTTCCCATTTTTTGATAAACAGAATCAAGCCTTTGCACAAGTCTTGTGAAGCTCCATGAAAACACTATGGAAGTTTTCTTTCAGTATCATCAATGAAAACAACAGATCTGTAGACTTTTAAAAGGAAATGAGAACATTTTGAGTTATGAAGTTACTAAAAAGCTTAATGCAACCAAAAAAGTTTAAAATAGCTTTATAAAACAGCTTTATAAAACAAGTACTTTATTATTATTGCTTTTATACATGTAATGTATATGCAATCATATATTAATTTTATATTAAATATAATTACTTTATAGTCAGCATATAATCAGAGATCAGGCCCACTGAGGCAAATAACCCATTTGGCTGTGAGGGTCTGCTGGAATGATAATCTGTGCTTGCTACAAGTCTGAGAATGGTGCAGAGCAGAATCTTTTGTTGAATGAGAGGATGCTCTGATATTAAGTCTGTTTCAACAGCTGAATCAAGCTAGAGCTTTGTAATTCCTTGTGATTTACAGTATCAGTTTAAAACTGAAATGTTATTTGATCAGATTTGAGGATGTTAACTTCCACCTTCTATAGCACTTTATCTGCATCTGACCATGTCCTGCTGAATAACAATTCACTAAAGAACGTGTATCAACCTGAAGTAATTTAAAAAGAAGAATTATGCAAATGATCTCTCTTTATTTGGCTGTGCAGTGAGAGATCTTTCAAAGAAAAGAATAAGATGTAATTTCAACACACTTAGAAGTGGTGCTTCCAGGGGAAAAGGAAGTCTTTGAAGAAGCAATTTGTAGGCAGAGGTATTGTGCTAGAATGTGTAAATTGATGATTATTTACTAGTGAGTGTGTGAAGGAGAGAAACACATGCCACCTTTTATCAATGGGTGATTGCTGCGTGAGAAGCTGAAATCAAGATGTTTTTTACAGTGTCTATTTTCCCTTCCATTGCTTGCCAAGAGTGTAATGTTGATCTATCCATTTAAATTACAAAACTAGAAGAAATAATTTAACATGGCAGCTTCCTGCTCTGCAGAAGTTTGAATGTCTGAGATGGCATAACTCTGTAAACAGATTGTTTTTTAATGCCCTCCCAGATTATGAATTACTATCAGCAGAACCATTTTCAGCCAGGTAAAGGCTAGAAGGCGTTTTTAAGTTTTGAAGGAAAAATCAGATCTTGCACCTCTGCATGGGAGAGAGCTCAGCTGAGCTCCTTGTCTTTGAGGAGAGGTTCCAGTATGGAACTGCAGTCGTGTTCCCCTTTGCTCCTCATCTTCTGCCCTCTTGAGTCTTGTGTCTGCCTTTGCCTCTCTCCCATGGAGGAACAAAAGCAGCCCTGGGAGCTTGAATTCTGAAATGAAAGCAAGCCTGGAACTCATCTCTTGCCTTGTGGGGAAGCCTGAAGGGCAATTAAGTGGTGCAGGAGAGCTCCCCATAGAGAAAAATATTCAATAAGAAAGTTAAGACCTTTAGGGTATGGATCTTTAGAACATTTAAGGAATGAATCTCTCCTTATCCCTCGTGCCACTTGCCAGCTCAGCATGTGATTGCATGGCTGAGAGCTCAAGCATCTGTGTGCAGCTGGGCTGGAGAAGCTATCCTCATTTTGGACTATCCCACCAGGACATCTGTCCAGATAATGGTAATGCTTAAGAGCCCTGATGTCCCTTAAAACAGAGAGCACAAATATGATGAGAACACTTTGAAACCTTTTTTATTTCTCTCTGGAGAGGAACATATTGCAAGAAGCAATGAATCAGCATACTTAACACTTTTTAATACATATATTTTTAGGATTATTAGACTTTTTCTTCATTTGCCCTGAAAATCCAAGTAAAATGGAAGATCCAAATTATCACCAGTTCAAGAGACCCTTTCTGCTGTTTTATCTCTAAGAAAAAATGCTTTCTTCATGCCACTCCTCTGATGTGCGCATTGCTGTAGATAGGCCACTGTTTAAAAAATGGGCTGTTTACTGTTTGGATAGCTACAAAGAGAGAGTTTTTCCCCCCTGGAACAAAGCTCTTCCTTAGCAAGATAAGTACAAAGTGTTTAATAGTGCCTCTCTTCTTTGCTCTCAAGATTTCTCTTTCTCTTTTCCCCTTTATCTCTGCCTACTCATACGTATTTTTAAGGGACCCGATATGCCCGTGTCATACGTTCACACCAGCTTAACAAATGATGCCACTTCCATGTAATTAATGGAAAGACACTGATACCATTGGGTCAGATGGAGCAAGTGCTATCTGAGTAACTGCAAATATCCTGAGCACAAACTCTCCCTTCCTGAAGGCAGAGAAGGGGTTGTAGCATCTCAGTGCTTTTGTCCCACTGGGACTGGATTTTATGGACTGTGCAGGATGAAAGAGTCAAAGGAGGGGAGAGGAGTGAGGGTTTTCTGCTCCCCTGAGTGTGCCAAACACCAGCCCTGAGGTGCCAGCTCTGGCTTGAACATGACTGCAGAGAAAGCTCCTCAGGACACAGTCTAAGGCTGTTGAGCTGCCCAGGAGAATCCTAGAATGATTTAGGCTGGAAGGGATTTAAAGATAATTTCATTCCAACCCCCACACTGCCATGGTCAGGGATGTCTTCCCCTGAACCAGATTGCTCAGAGCCTCATTCAACCAAATTGTTAAAGAATATCTTGCTATTATTAAGAATATTATTATTATTCTCTTTGTCTGCCTTCAAGCATCTTGGATTTTTTTTGGTACCTTTAAAATCTTTCTGGTTTGCTCACACATTTACATGAGCTACCAGAGCTGTCTTTAAATATTTACTGTGCTGTCAGGATTTTTTCTTCAAGTGTTATACTGAAAAGCTCCCTGTTCATTACTGTATTCATACATGCTATGGCAGAATTTTTACTTTTGCTGTCTGACTGACATAGACTAGCCAGATCAATCTTAACATGAGCAGATAATTCCAGGAAAACCATGACTAAACAAGAACTACAGTAAATTATGTTTTTCTTGCAGTGAGTAATAGTAATCCTGTCATAATACTAGTGTATTATTTGTGTTGAAGTGATTTTAAAAAATGTTGGAAGTAATACTCGGGAGTTGTGTAAATTTGATTGAACTACTCCCTTGGAGTTCAGTCTGGTCTGTAGTTTGGGCTAAAGCCTGCTGCTTTCTTGGTTTTATCTTCTGAGGATCTCTTATTATTCCTGGCTGAAATGTCTACAGAATGTTTGCATATATATAGTGCTAACAAGATAACATCATTATGCTTTTGTATTTTTTTATATGTTAGATGTTTTAGGTGACTAACATTTGTTTTATCTTAAAGATATGAAACAGGACATCTATAACTGTATTGAATAGATTAGATATCAAACAGGTATTGTAAATGAAGTAGATTTTGATTATAACTGTATAAATGAATTGACTATCAAGAAATAGAACTGTAGAAATATTTCTCAAAAAGAAAGAAAACTGTGTATAGCTCGTAACCACTTTCTTTTTTCATTGTGGCTTAAATAACTAATCTAAATCTGAGAATTTTCTTTTTTTTTTTTATTGTTCCATCTTTATTTCATTGAAAACTGCAGGAGTTTTAACAGACTGAATTATCTCAGGAACAAGGGCAAAATCTTTTTGCATCTAGATTTAGCATATAGCTAATCAGACTGGAATTGAGTGCCCATTCTTTCTCACTGAGTAAATCACATCACCTCTTCAAGCCACACGTGCATGGTACCACATGTGGTGAGGTACAGAAAAGGTTTGGGAGACTGAATTCCTGGTTGCATTGGTTTATCTCATGTACCTGCTAAGTACCACTCAATTCCAACCCTTTCCTGCACTACCAGGAGAATAATTAACCAGGCCAAACTCTCAAACTGGTGTCACAAAATCTTTGTTTCTGGAGTGCTTCAGGCCATATGGAAATGTGGACGAGGAAACAGCAGAAGGTTGTGGGGTATCTTGGATGCAGGGAGCTGAGGAAGAGAGGGACTGCTAAATAAACCAGATAACTATTGTCATTGGAACTGATAGTATTTCTGTTCCCTTGGTGCTTCTTTTAAGCAGATTATGCCTTTTCAGTTAGAGTCTAGGACAGCTTGATTCATTGAGCCCTTCCTGCACTCACTTGGGTATGATGCGTTCAGATTACAATGCTTGGAAGAAGTTTGTTTGCTCTGGAGTGCAATTATAGTTTTTTAGTAGTATTTATAGAGCCTCATCTGATATATCACAGCAGATTGCCATAAAAAGTATCAGCAGGTCCTGTATTCTGCTGTCTGTGTGTTAAACAAAGAATACAATAATCTTGTCTTCTACAGGCAACAAAAAAGCTCCTTGCAAGTCAGTGCTTTTGCTTTTACTTAACGCTCAATGTTTCTGTTCTTATTCTAATTGCTCCTGCTTATTCCTTACTAAGTCTTTCTAAGAAAGCAGGGATAATTGTACACAATTTAGAGCATTGCAATGCAAAGAAGAAAATATCTTTTAGGTTAAAACATTAGGACATTAGTATCAATGCTTTTATTTAAGTAATAACATACAACAGGATGCACAATTATTTTGTAATAGCATTGGGGTTGGGGAATATAGTGAGTTTTTAGGCCTTTTTTGCACACTTTCTCACTTTACAGGTTCGAGTAATGATGAAAGAGGGATGGAATTTCTGCACTTCGTACCTGTTCCATCAGTGATTCTCAAATAATAATAACAATAATGGCATAGAATCCCTAATTTTATAATTACTGCCTTTTCACGCAGTAATCTTTAGACACATGGATGTGCCCAAGATGTCCTCATGAATGCTTTCATTCAGGAGTAAAAGCAAAGCTCTGATAACTTTATTAGCACAGTGTCTTTGTCAAAACAAATAAGATCAGTCACAGAATAAAAATGCTCACCAACAGACGAGTCTAAAAGTCTCAAGAAGCAGATTGTGTCACATGCTAAACACTCTGACTCCAATCCAGTAACACATTTGAGGCACTGCTGGACCCCAAGGCTCTCAGGACCACTCGTGTCCTCACAGGTCAGTGCTCTGATGAAGTGGGGACAGGAGGGTCGGGGTTGCAGAGCTGAGCTTTCACTGAAATAGGTTTGAATAGGAAACAGGACACACTAAATAGAACTGAATGCAGGAGTGGTGAGAGGCTGTGGTGGGACAGCAGATTTTAGGTGTGAATAGAGTGCAGTGGGTCAGTGTGATGGGGTGGGTCAGTTCACTTCATGTCAAGCCTGGTGCCACCAGCTTGATGGATGTCCAGGAAGTGCTGTATTGAAGTGTTAGATTCTTAAACACATGGGTAGGATAATGTGATAAAATGTGGCACAATTTTTTTAGTTCTCAACTTAATAAAAATATGAAAATAACTATTGATGGAGGTATGTCTGCTCTTCAAAGAGCCACAGAAGAGCCACAGAGTTTAATTGAATGCTCATAGTGTGTAATTCATAAAAGGATAAATGGGAACTGGCCCAAATTTTCTTTTTTTTTTTTTTAATTGAATATGATAGAGTTTTGGTATTTTCAATTTTTTAATTTATAGGCAGAGTACAGGTGACAGTATTTCCCCTCCACACCCCCCCCATCATGGGAAACAATTTCTGAGTGAATACATAAGCTGTTTTCAGGTTGAACACTCCCAGATATTATTCCCCTTTTGAAGGAGGTGTATTCTGCCAGGTTCCAGCTTAGGCAATGCTCTGGTGGTATTATAGTTTCAAAGATGAAACATGGTCTTCCTGATTTGACAGAACTGATGTAAGGATTGACCAGTGGTCATGCTCTAGAGAGAATGAAATTTGGTGCCATCAGGTGCAAAAGACATACAGATGAAAGACAAAGTAAGCAGGAAGTAGAGTTTTAAAACGAATTTGTTTTATTTTTCTATAATTAAATATCAAGTTTTATTACAATTTAAAAAATATTAAACCATTTAAAAAGCATTTTACGTATTCTGTTCTACAGGTTTCTGGAGAAAGTTATTTTACATTTAGAAAGCCTTAATTTTAACAGAGAAACAGTGAAAAGTATTTGATTTGTGTCTAGTTTTTTGTAAGAGGGAAAAGTACTTTGTTGGTTACCCATGTATTGTACTGTTTATATATCACAGGAAGAAAACTTACTGAAATGCAAAAGAATTTTTTAGATCCAGATGTTAAAAAGGAAAATTAACCTTTGCAGATTTTGGTTTTGCTGAGAAGCTCTAGCAGTGTTGATAATTCCAGTCACAGTGATTAAAAAATCCATGTTCATCATATCACAAACTGTAACAGCCAGTTCCACCTTGCAGAACTCCCAGCACCATTTCTTAGAGCAGGGCTCTGCCTGCTGAGTGCTGAGGGAGAGCTGGTTCTCCATCACCAGCCCTGCCTGCAACAGCACATTCCTCTTCCCTTTATCATCAAACCCTGTTCTTCTGTCTTCCCTCTTTCAGGGGCCTTGTGATTCAGGGATAGTCAGCTCCTTGTCTAGGCTTAGCAGTGACATTTTGTACAGCAGGGGTTACGGAAGCATTTATCTTTTAAGAAACAACATACATATACAGAATTACAGGGTATGTGTTTTGCAAACAGCGCTGAGAAATAAATGGGTGACTCTTGGTGCTTTCCAATGTTAAGAATGTCTTTCTCATATCTGTCTCACTTGTATGAGCTATTCTGCTGTACCATCCTATATTTCTTTATTTGAAGTTTGAGGAGATATATTTTTTGTTTCACTGTATTGCATCAAGAATATTTTTAAAGATAATTAATTAAATTCAAGAACTACAAAATATTCAAAGATACAGCATTCTTAAACCTGGGACAGTTTTTGAAGACTTCACAGGATATAAAAATATCAGAAAACAAGTTCTTGATGACAAAAGATGATCTTATTCCCTATCAAGGGTGATGATAGAACAGCAATCTTGGACAGATTTGATATACTTTGAAGAGCAAAACTGTTATCAGTAGGAATTCAAGATAAAGTTTACTGTAGAAAAGCTCTACTGACAAACTTAGCAAACATCAATGCTTCCTATGCCAGAATGTATAAAATGAAATGGTAAAGCAGGCAGCAGAAGTCTAACATTAAAGGATGGTGAATGGGAATTGCTCCTGTTCACATCCTAAAAAACAAAAGCATTCACAGAGTTTATTGGAGAAAAAGGATATCTCATTTCCATACAACTCAGATAAAAAGAAAAGCTACATTTCATAAATCCTGTGATGAGCCCTTTATGTCTACAAAGTTTGGCCAAGGAACTGAGGCAATCTTTTAAAAACTAATGGATCTTCTTTAAACCACTAAAAAAAACCCAAGAAAAAAAAAAAATCAGGCATCCTCTTGATCAAAATTCTGCACAGTAGATTACCTTCAAGTGATAAATGAACTCCCAGAGAAGATGAATGAGTGGCATGAACCCCTGTATATACTATTCACTAACTGCAGGAAAGATCTTAATTCAGCTGAAAGGAATTCTGTCTTGGAGGCCTGTCAAACTAAAGAGACAGAGCACGGATGATTACATTCAGCATCTGAGAAACTTCAGCATAATTGAATCAACTAGGTTAGATTTAACTGTGGGAAAGATCAAATGAGTAAGTGAGAGGTGCAAGGTAGAGTGTCTTGTTCTGCACCCTTGGTGACCTGACCAGAGAGGGAAATGGATGGCACTTGAATGGAGAGGATGAGGAGGTGTTATTTATCAGAAAAATGAAGGATAGACAGTGGAGGTGAATTGGCAGAGAAGTGCGTGTTGAAGTTGGCACAATCAGAAAATCAAACAAATAAAAAACTCTAGAGGCTGACCATAAGAAACTGAATTAGGGCTGAAAACTGCTTTGAATACAGGCTTGAGTGAGTAATCCCAGCCAGCCCCATTGCACTCCCATTGAAGTGAAATGTCATTTCACTCAAGAATTTTACCAGGATGTAAGTATCAGAAATTAGGCAGAATTAATTTCCTTGTAATACAACTGGCACAAATATGGTGGAAATCTGAGAAATGGTGCCTCAAGTTTTGAGTTTGAGCTCAGTTTTCATGCTGGAGGGCTTCCTTTGGCCAGAGTGACACCTCTGATGCCTTGGTTCCTCCCTGTTGTCCCTGCCCCTCTCCTCCCCAGCAGAGGGAGGCTCGTGTATGCTCCTCCCAAACTTGGGAAAAGCCATTGTCTGGGCATCTTTATCATGGCAACTTGTGGTGGAAGGTGAAGAGGAGAAGGTAAAGATGGTGAGAGCTGTGCCTGTGGCTTCCCTTGCCAGGGAGCAAGAGCAGTGTGGGTGCCGCACCAGTTTTTTATAATCATGTAGAATATTTCTAGTGATAAAGGGTAAACATTTAGCAGTTACTAGCTATCCCAGTTATGTTACAACTACTAGATAATATCTGTGTCTCCTGAATTTCCTTTCTGCTATTAGAATATGTTCTTTCAAATAGCAAACTGCCTATCACTTACTAATCTGGCCATTGTGTAACTAATACAATAAATATGTCTCCTGTAAAGTGCAGTGAAGTAATGAGCAATTTAATGAGTTAAGCAAAGAAAGATAGAAAGTGAAAATAAGAAACCATGGAAACTAGCTCACTAATCCTAGCAGAGTGCCAGCAGACTAATGAAGACAGACGGAGAGTGAAAATGAGAATAAAAAGGAGAAACAGCTCTCTGAAGGCAGAGATACAAGATACCTGTGTCTTTAAAAGATTTCTGTGTTTGCTCTTTGCACTAAGCCAACATTTCCCTTTCCCACAATTGCCAGAGAATGGTTTTCTGTCAAGAAAAGAGAGTCAAAAATGGTGTTTGCAGCCAGATCCTTTTACTGGCCTTTGATTCCTGATCTCCTGTCCCAAATCTCACAGCTGAAAACCGCAAGTACTTGGTAGTATATAGATGTTAATAACTCCTCTTTCCTTCCTCCTTTCCTTCCCCTAGATTAAGGAGTGATGAATCAGCATCAAAACTCCATGACCATGATTCTAGCAGAAAATAAAATATACAATACTCATAAAACCTCTGTAGATGCTGAATTAATCTTGGAGTCAAGTGCAGACTCCTGTAGCCATGGTCTCCATTGGGTTCTCTCAGCCCAGACTCTGATCCAGCTTGTGCTCTGCACCCAAATTTAGCTGGTGCTGGAATCAGACTGTCCTCATTCCCTTTGTCTTTGGGACTTTAAGTCCACAAGCACAATGTTTGACAACATGGATTTTGCCCTTTATAATACCTTGGACTGACAGGACACAGGCCTGTTTTCAAGGTGTTCAGGCAAATCTTTAGACTATGTCAGGTAAACGAGGCTGTTTATGAGGGATCTGTTATAGCCAGTTCAATAGTTTATAATTTAAGACTATGTTCTAAACTAAGGGTGGGGACTCTCATGTAGTGGGTTAATACATACATGACCTTTAGCACATCCTGACCTTCCCCAGCCTGAGATAATGTTCCATAACAAATTTATTGTGTCAGGGAGATGATTTGTCAGCCAGCAGAAGTAACTGGTACGAACAAAAGGGAGTAGGGACTGAAAGGAGTCTGCTGGTTGGGGATGCTCTTTCATTTATTCTCTGCACCTAGATTGTAATTCTTTATGTGCAATGTCTGAATCCCCACCTGTCCTGTGACTGAGAGCTAATGGGCACTTCTGGCTTTACTTACCTTCTGCTTGAATGTACAGTTTTTCTGCTTGTTCCTCTGCTCCATAAGCACAGCTCCTTGTCTGCTTGGCTCTGACCAGATGCTGCCCACACCAGCTGTATTTGCCATGCCCTAAGTTAATTGGTAATAATTTGTTCATAAATTCTTCCTTGTCAGAAGCTTGGCAAGCAATATGCAGCTTCAGATAATTTTTGCATGAGAAATTCCCTGTAAATTCAGATATGCAGATCTATTCTGATCCTAGACACTTTGGAAAGCAGAGTGAGATTATTTGAGATTTTAAGTCACTTTATTAAACTTTATTTATTTTCTCAATGTTAAGAGATCCAACAAGAAAAAAGCTCTTCACAACCAATACCTTGTATAATTTCAAACAGAACTGAGATTTTTATCAGGGCAGGGAATATGCCTCAAAAAAGAATTTCTTGTGAATGTTTACTTGACTAAAAGTGACCTTGAGTCATTGGTTACGTTTCTTTTTTCTGACTTCTTAGTGTCCTTCTATAGACATCACCTTTTATGTGATATCTAAATGTGTAAGAAATTTTATAGAAAAGGACTTTAGAAGTGGATTTCAGAATCACAGAACCTTCTAAGTTAGAAGGAACCCAAGAGGATCCTCAAATGCAACTCTCCTGTCCCTGCACCTTCCCCAGAATCACACCCTGTGCCCCAGGGCATTGTCCAAACCCTCCCTGAGCTCTGCCAGGCTGGGGCTGTGCCCACTGCCCTGGGGAGCCTGGTCAGTGCCCAGCCACCCTCTGGGGGAAGAACCTTTTCCTGATATCCAACCTAAACCTGCCCTGACACAGCTTCAGGCCATTCCTTGTGACCTGTCCCTGTCACCACAGAAGGGATCAGTGTCTGTCCCTCCTCTTCCCCTCTCGAGGAATTTGTAACTGCTCTGAGGTCTCCCCTCAGTCTCCTCCAGGCTGAACAGACCAAGTGCCCTCAGCCTCTCCTCACAGGCTTCCCCTCAAGGCCCTTCACCATCTTTTTTGCCCTCCTTTGGGCTCTCTCCAACAGTTTAATGTTTTTCTTTGGTTGTGGCACCCAAAGCTGCCCCCGGCACTCGAGGTGAGGCCGCCCCAGCCCAGAGCAGAGCGGGACAATCCCTGCCTTGCCCGGCTGGCCCTGCTGTGCCCGATGTCCCCAGGACAGGGATGTCCCTCCTGGCTCCAGGGCACTGCTGGCTCATGCTCAGCTTGCCACTGACAGGGCCCCAGGTCCCTTTCCATGGCAGGGCTCTCCAGCCCCTCATTCCCCAGCCTGTCCCTACATCCAGGGCTGCCCATGCCAGGGGCAGAATCCGGCACTTTCCCTGCTTGACCCTCACATGGTTGGTGATTCCCAGCCCTCCCATTTGTGGAGCTCTCTCTGCAGGGTCTGCCTGCCTTCGAGGCAGGCCACAGCTCCTCCCAGGTCTGTAACATCTGGGAACTTGCTCAGTGTCTTTCCAGTCTTGTGTCCAGGTCATTTATAAAGATGTTGAAGAGCAGAGGGCTGAGGATGGAGCCCTTTGGAACCCCACAGTAACAGGTCACCAGTCTGATGTTTCCCCTACTTTAGCACTTGCAGCCACCCATAGAAACACACACGGTGAAACAGAATGTGTTGATGGGACCTTGAGTGTTCCATGAAGCTGGAAATGGACTTTATGAAAACTTGCAACTCACTAGCACAGACAATCTGAAGTACTAATAGAGCAGACAGAATTATAAGCAAAAAATGTGATGGAGCAAACAACGGTGAGATTTTGGGATGCTGCATTGTTTTCTTTTCCTTCTTTTTTCCTTGCCACAGTTTTTCTTTTCTTGGCAAAATAGGAAAGAAACAGAAGAAACAGAAACCAAGAAAATAATATGTACTGATACAAAATGTATTGGTTTTTGAAGCTGAATTCAGATAATTTTTGCTTTTTACACATAAAAATTGAAGGTTTATATTTTGAAAAGGACATTAAAATATTCAGTTATAATATGTCACTGTCTATAAGCACAACAGTGGTTTTTCATTTTTCTTCCTCATGGGATCTAGACCCTCATAGTCATATCAGCTGCTGCAAACACCTCACTTTTACACGGGTCTTTGCATCACATTTAAAACATTGTAGATATGACATAGGATGAATTGCCTGTCTTAATTCTCTAGCAAAGGACAATGGTTTTAATTTAAGGATCAAGTTCACCCATACTTATATGAAATTAGCTCTGAAATTATATGTCTGCAAATATAATCCTGCCCTTACTGTGTCATAGTGCTACTGAGCACATTAATAAATTATTGCTGTCTCCTATGATTACAATAAAATATTTTAAAATTAAATCCAGAGATGCAATTAAATTAATGGACTCAAGGAGAAATATAAAGCTATAGGATGTAACAGTGTAAAAGGCTTTTTCATTGTTGCGTGAGCCTTTTGAGTATCAGATGGATTTTCATTATCAAGAGATCTGACTTCTTTTAGATCCCACTTTGACATTAAAGGCAGAATAGCATGACAGTAATGCTTAATATTAAGGTACATATATACTCCGTAACTAAGAGAGGATTTTTATTCTTGGATGAGCATTCCAAGCTCAGAGAGCTCACCCTTGTTTTTCAGCATTTCCTCTCTCCTTGCCCCATTTTCTGAAGTTCACCCACTGACTCTGTCTTTCCAGAGTCCTCAGCGAAGCATCAGAAGTTACTTCAAGAGCTGCTGTGAACTGACATGAATAATTCTTTTTCCTGGAATTCACGTTCTAATAAAGTAGAGACTTTGCAAACAACAATGAGGGGATGAGTCTAATGGGGGTACCCTGTATTGCTGTATTTAGGTTTAGATGTTCAGATACAAAGGCACAAGAACCTTCTTCAGTAATAGCACCACTGGGTGTCCTTCCTTGGAATCTCTTCCCTTGAAGAAAACTGGATTTTTGCTATTGCATGCAATACAAATACATTATTGCAATGAGGATATGAGCTCAAATATAAGACAACAAATAATGTTTTCTATTTTTATTTTAATTGATGCAAGCTTGTGTATTTGAAAGGCTGAGAATTTGACAGAGGAAGGATATCAGATTGTCAAATTGATCTCATGCTTACTGCTTGTGCTTTTTTATAGTAGTGTCTTCCTGGTAAATTAATCTCATAATGGTCAGTGTTGATTGCAGCCAAATGTTGTTCTGTTGTTCTATTTTTCCTGGAGAATAGGAAGAATTTTTACAAGCTCTGTATTTTTTAAATAGTTTTTCAGTGCTCTTTGAAATATTTCGGTGTATTATACGAGTGATCATACATGAAGTATCTATGAAATAAATCAGGCACAGTGGTTCAATACCATTTTAATTGAATTGTCTTTGTATTTAAATTGAAATAGTCAATTGCAGAGGTATATTTGCCCAGGAAACCCAGTTTGCAAACCAAATTTATTCTGTATCTAACAGAAAGAAACCTGTGTAAAATTACAGAGCCAGGAGCCCCAAGAATTAGATGTGCATCTTTCCCACAGCAGACTGCCCCTTTAAATTGGCCTCAGAGAAAGAACAGTGCATTTATAATTTAGCTTGTCCTGAAGGAGAACTCTTCTCTGTGGGAGGATCCTCTTTAATTACAACTTCACAGTAATAAGATGAGAAATGAGCAAGCAAGAAAGTACTGCTGGAATGAGACATGATAAATCAGTTTGTCCAGGAAGCACATTTATACCAGATCTATCACCACATTCAGCACGGCACTATCTTTCTTATTTCAATAAGGAAATCTCATGAAGAAATTTTAATTGCATACTATTAGGTGAAAGTCAATGTCCCATAATGAGCAAAGTGAAACCTGCATTTTTTCTTCTTTTATCTTCATGCTTTGAGTTCCCAAGGATTAACACAAAATGATTTGCCCTTAAATTGCACCCTTTTTTTTCTCCCCCCTGTTCATTTGTCTGAAGGATGTAGATTTTAGGTAATTTAAAAGGCACCAAGCTTTTGCTGTATGCTTCATGCTTGCAAGTTGAGAGTCAGATGGGAAAAAAATTTCCAATTTTCAAAGTCTCCTATTGTTAAGGGTGACTGAATGGCAGCCTGCAATTATATGATTTCAATGTAATTCATTCAGTAGGGAAGAGGTTGATTCATAGATGCCTGGCTTAAAAGATTGGCATTGCTGTGTGATTAATTTCCAAAGTTTGGAGGTATTTTCAACAGCATACAAAAGAAGCATGTGACAGTGACATTTTCTGGATTTGTGCTAGGATTGCTTTATAATTGAAGTGCTGGGCTATGGGGATCACATTATCATTGGTGGTTTATTTTTCTTAAGGTGAGTGTATGTTTGCATGTGTAAGCATATAAGATATAGAAATATGCATCCATAAATACACATGTGCATGTATGTACATATGAACACAGGCATGTGATATGTGGAAGTGTACCAGGGGATTTCATTGTGTAGATGTCTTGCACTTGCCCCTTAAATGCAGATTTTCAAGAGTTACTTCTTTCTCTTTCAAATAAGAAAGCTAATGATGAGGCTCATTCCTGAAAGAGCTGTAATTTAATGCTTGATTTAGGATATTTAAGCAAAAAAAAAAAAAAAAGGTATTTGTTTTTTGAGTGAATTAAATTTGTGAATTATAATTACGGGCAAAAATTGCTATAATGGGCTGCTGGGAAGTACCTTCTCTACAACGTTTTTTTTTTTGGTCCATTGTTTGTTATGGTCAATGGATTCCCTAATTACTTATATTTAAAGCTGTGCCAAATCTTCATTATCAGACATCAAACCACATGAACCTTACCCACACAGAAAAGAGCTGAAATGAATCAGGAATGAATATAGAGTGCTTTCAGCTTCCTACCAGAAGAAAGATGAACTACATTTCTACCTCAAAGGACAGAGAAATTGAGAGCGACACTCTCAAAACTTTAAATCAAAAAGCAGTGCATGCAATTTCCATGCCATTTAACTGACTTCTCGATTTTGAATCTATAAATTTTATAATGCAAGTTTTGGACATAATTGTACCAATCAGAATGATCCTTTAAATACACAGGCTCTTGGTTTTGCAGTATTTGTATGACTCCAGAAGGTCAGCTTGAGGAAGGAAGCTACACTGTGGGGGAAACCTGGAACTAATGCTGGCAGTGCTGGCAGCTGGAGCTGATTCTAGATGAAAATTTTCTGATGAATTTATTAGTTAGTTAGTTTGTTTTCACAAAAAAGCAGGTTGGTTATAGCTATTTCTGGAATACACATTAATTTCAGGAGAAAAGCTTCTTGAGCTAGAGATCACAGGGTCAGGTCCATATTCTTTGGGGACTTGAAACACAGTGAAAGGTTTAGGATTCAGAAACACCTTTGAAGTCATGGCAGAGAAATACTCCTCTCTAAACATAGATGTTTCTCTCTTCCAGCCAAGGCTGAACTTCATACCACTACATATGTCTTGAGGAATTGGTTAAATGAAAAAGAAAGGAGTAAAAAGACAAGACATGAAACAATACTTTGAATATTTCTCTTGTGGAAAGAATTGTTAAGTGCTTGAAGCTTATGGGTGTTTAAACTCTATTCAGCACCAATCTGATGGTTCGTATTGCTTAGAAAGGAAAAAATAAACTTGGAAAAATAGATAATCCTAGTCAGCAAATTTTTCCCCAAAAACTGGAAAAAGACACTACAGTGCCAAGGTCCTTATACTTTGCCCAACACCCGAATTTTCATGGTGATCAGAAGCCCTGGAGCTGATTTCACCCAGGGCAAGGCAGCCCATTTCTGCCTTCTCTTTCTTACCTGGTTTTGACTTTGTGCTGAAGGGTGGTGAAGTTCCTTGTTCAGCTCAAGTACACAGGATCTCACCAAGGGCAGTGACATCTCTATTCATCTGGGTCTCACTGCATTCTCAGAGTAACCCTCTCCTCAGGATGGGGTCTTTAAGAGGCCAAAATATTACAGGGCTGAAGATTGCTTTTGGCATTTCAGTACGCTAGGGTTGTCTTTTGAGTGAACCCAGCATCGCAGCAGAAAAGTGCAGGGAAACGTGAAACAGCTGGGAGCCAGGGTTATGAAAAGATAAAAGCTGTTAAAAATGTCAGATTGCCTGCCTGGTGCTGGTGGCCACAGGCAGCAGAGCAGAGAGGAGGGGATGGAGAGGTAGGGACAGGGAGGCTCACAGGGGTTGTTTCCCTCCCTCGGTGCAAGGTGGGTTTGTGTGATGGACACACACCATGTGGGGGAAATTCTCCTCTCAGTATGAAATGATTGTCTATTTGTTCTGCTTGTGGAGCTGCCATTAATGCCAGTGGGACTCGTGGAAAGAGTTCTGAATGGGAAGCCAAGAGCAACTGTGATTCAGAGATGAGCAATTTGCCCCATAATGTGAAGGCAGTTTCATGAGCTGTTTATTCAACTTGCTCTACACTGAAATTGAAACTCCTCAAAAATGGCCCATTTTTATGGTCACCTGGTCCCACTGTATCACAAAAACATCACTGCTTTGGTTTTTTATTGCACACTTTCTGGGGGACAGGACTGCAAAGAGCTAATGTAAAACGTCCAGACCACTGAGATCAGAACAAATGAAATATTCATTCACAGAACATAATTCTCTTCTCACAGACATTTAATTGCTATACTTTCAAAGGAATTCCAGAGTTCAGCAGTAGCTATTTAAAAAAATATTCAATTTTGATGAACATATACCCAGAACAGGATCATAATATGAAATACCTGGTGGCAAGTGCCTGTGATTTTTCTCATAACAGGGAAGAAAGGAATAACAAACAGGTAAACACTCTCTTCCATGGTGCTAACTTCATAGTAAATAATGGCTAATTACTAATAATATTAGATATTTATGTATGATTTCATGGCAGATTTAGTGTCTTTTCAAATATTAATACACAGAAAGTGCAAATTTTTTCATTTTTTTCTGTGAGATGAATTCATGAAATAATATACATGCAAGTTGAGACGAGCAACTAAAAGTTGGTCTTATAATGATCATAGAATCATTAGATTGGAAAATACTTCTAATATAATTGAGTCCAACCATTAACCTAACACTGATGATAGTTACTGTCCATTGCTTTACAGTTATTGGCATGAAAAAGAAAACATTTCTGAAACTGCCCATTCTCCAAGATGAGATTGAAAAAAAAGTTGGATGAATGGGATTGGATTGCATGTCAGAAGAGAAACAAAACAAAGATAACTGGTGATAGCTCATCACCAATATGTAGTATAAAATAGAGAGATTTTACCAGGTCTTCATGCATGAAACACATAGAATATACAGCTCTAGATTCAGGCATTTGTATCACATTGCTAATCAGAAAAGGAGAGAGGTTGTTTGGAATGATTCCTGGCTGGAGGATAAATGTGTCAAGCTATTATTACACAATATTAATGTATTTATTTATGTTGCAGTGATGAAAAATTAGAATTTTCATTTCAGATGAGTGAGACTGGTGGAATTTGTTACTATGTGGTGGCTGTGGAGTGTCACAGCCTATAAGGGCACCTGGATTCAATCCAGTTCCAGTTCTGTGCCAGTGGCTGAAAAGACCTGTCTCTCCTATGCCACCACTTATTTCCAGAGTGTCACAGGCTCTGTGAGGGTCTGGCTCTCTCACTCTCTCTCTCTCTGTCTCTCTGTCTGTCTGGTCCAAAGAACTTCCTAATTCTGACACAGAGCAGAAAGGAGTCTTGTTTTAGCTGTAGCTGTGATTTCAAATGCCCTGTTGAGTGGGGCTGACACTGTTGTAGAAAGCTTGCTAGAGGCTTGCCAGGACGTGGGGTTTAGGTTAATGCAGCTGCTTGGAATTCTCCCTTTGAAAGACGTACTGGGTTTTTATTGACTTGGAAAAACACCTTAAATAGCAAAGCACCTTTGGGATCCATTGTATCCTTTAACTGTATAAAGGCTATTTCTTAGGTATTTTTATCTCTAATTCCAACATTTATAGTTAAAATTTATTGTGGGCATGAACTAACCTATTTCAAGTATTTCTGCCTTTCTAGACAGTACAAGTTCCTGGTTTTAGGAAATATACCTCTTGTTGTAGATGACTTTTACTAAATCTATTTAATGTGGAGAAGTCCAGGTGGGGATAACATGCACCAGTCTACACACTAATATAGAAATGCTTAAATTTTTCCCTATCTCAGTAAAGGGCTTTCCCTTAAGACTTAATACTCCTCTGATTTTTCTGTTTTAAAAGTTTTGAATTCATTAAAATTCATTCTAATTTGCATATGCAATTCTCCTGTTGTATTCTCTCTGATATCTAATGAAAGACTGTGCAGTTAGCAAAGCTTCTTTTCAGTAATAAGTTCATTTTGTCTTCTTGTAGCAATATTGAATAAAAAAAATGCTGTTATGTGATACCATGACACAAACTTGTGCAGAACACTGTTAACACCTGTATGGAAGATATAAAGTCTCATATTTAAACCCACATTTGCTGTTTGCCTCTATATGGGAGCATCTGCTGACTCCAGGAGGTGCTTTTTTCTGGGGGAAATCACCTGGTTTGCAAGTGTAACAATTTTGGTGAACTAATAATTTATCATGGAGCAATTTGGTTGTTACAATTTCAAAACAATCTCATCAAATTCCTGTGCCTACTATGCTTTTAATGTGCTTTGGAGAACTCAGTACAGCATTAAAAAATATTTTTTTCCCTAAAAGGATCCTTTCAGGATCAGAAACATGAGGACAATGAAATTCTTTAGAATAAAAATTTTTCCTTTCCCCAGATTCAGAGCTTTTAATGTTTTCTGCAACATCTGCCCATATTAGATGGAAAGAAGTAGAACAAGGCATTAGCAGATAACTGTCCTAAATTCTGTAATTAAAGACATCCAGTCCTGGCTGTACGGGTGTTATGAAAATACCCAAACAGCTAAAATATCTGATTTTAGCAGTAGAAAAAGATCTTTATTAAACCTGAAGAATTCATTCAAGTCTTGATCATGATGGGACCTTCAAGGGTGAGCTAACCTCTTCAAGCAGGAAGGAGGTTTCCTCCCTGAAGATTCCTTGACTCAGCAGCCATCCACACACCTTGTATACCCACTTTCTCAGCCCATTGAATGCAGTGATGAAAACTTGGTGTTATTTGACCTTTTCATCTGATTAAAATGCTCGGTGCTGGGATTAGCTGAGTTTGGACACCACCGTGGCATTTTGAATTCAGGATGACTATGTAATATCAATTAAAATGACAGTGACAGGGCTTTTCTTGTACAAGTCTTTAATACAAGCTGTAAGACACAGAGGGGCTTGGTGGTTTCTTTGTGGCTCGTTTCTTTCCTACTCTCTGTATTTTCAACTGAGGGGACACGGTCCCCTGCCAGTAGATGCAGGCTATTTAAATGCTCCATTGGAGAGGGATTAAAGTTTATGCAAGGTCACTGGGGATGTGATAATTATAATCACAGGTTTTTGGCTCCACAATGACAGCCATTTGTTATTTTCGCTCGAGTAATTCCTGCAGCTTGGAGCTGTTGACAAGCGTGCACTGATTTACTGGCCCCCCCAGGTCCCAAGGCAGTGTCCGCTCTGAAGTCTGACACCTCTGCCTGGCTCCTGCTGCTTTCAGTATCTTTTCTGCTGCGAGCTGCAATACCGACTGAAAATTGGAGAAAAATATTGTGTTAGTTTATAATGGGATCAGAGAGAGAGAGAGTCGTAGGGTTGCTGAGTTTGTTACTACTCTGCAGCTTCCCCACTCTCCTTCCAGGGCTGAGCATTTGTTTCTGTGCTGTGAGGGGATTAATGAACTACTGATGTGATTTACAGTGTGAGACCGTTGGAGTATTTTGTGGTGGAGAGGCCTTGAAAGCTTGGATGCAAAGATCAAGAGTAAAAAAAGAAATCCATTCTTTTGAGCAGCAGATCTCCCCTCTCTCTTCAGCCTCCTCGTTTCTCTTTCCCTTTCTTTTTGATTTATGTTGCCTTATTTTGTTTGTTTTTGCAATCAGAGGTAAGAGCATTTTAATATATATTAAATGGTGATAAATTGAGAATAGCTGATGGGTTAGGGCTGATATGACATTTGTCTTTATGGGTGGGGAGATTGATAACTCATGAGTGGCATGAAAAAATCAAGCAAAATCACTTAATAGGGAATCTATTTTTTGGAAGAGCATTTTTCTTTTGTGCAGGCGCATGACGGCCATGATAGCTCTTTATATTTTGTTTATTCAGCTTATCTGTGCTATCCTTGGGCCTCCAATTTCCTTGCTCCTTTCCCTCTCTTAAACATCCCCATACTCCCAATTCACATTCCATGCATTTAATACATGACCTTTGTGCCTCTCCTGCTGAACCTTCAACACCATTTGGCTCCTTGTCTACAACTCAAACTCCCCTTTGCTCTTCATGAATATATTTTTTTCATAAATAAAGTGTTCTACACCTGTGGTAGATGGTCCACCATCTGTGCTTCCCTTTCTGAGCACAAATCAGGTAGGTCCAGGACATTTCTAGATGTCCCCAGAAGAAATGATGGTAGAGGGACAACTGGGAACTCAGTTTAATGCCAGATGAGCATACTGATGTTATAATTTTCACAAGGTGCCTGAGAGCTTTGTCTAACAAGCTCTCCATGCCTAGGCCTGGACGTTTTCCCCAGCCTAACACTGTAGCCCTCTTTCTTCCTACTCCAATGAGCTGCTTTTAGATTTGTGTCTGTTTTTCCTTTGACACTGTTAATCCTCAGACTTTTTGCTTCTGCCTCTTTCTCAGTACTTGGCCATCTAAGGCTTTTTATAAGACCTCTCCCACTTATCTGCAGGGATTCTTGGCACTGGTGGTTGGACGAAATATTCCTTTCTCATCAGCCACCTCAAATTTCCCAAAACTATCTTGCTCAGAATGGCTTTATCCCAGGGAACTAGGCGAAGAGGAAAGTCTGGCTGTCCCTGAATAACCAGTATTCTATCTCCAAGTCTCATATTACTCCCACTCAAATGTCTTGCCAACTTTCTGTTTGGTTTTCATTCAGTGCTCCTCCTCAAAGCAGCAAATAACTTTCTCATTTCTGATGTGAGGAAATAATTCTTCTTTTCCAGACAGTTGTACCTCTGGAGAGGTTCTGGCATCACTAATAAGAGCTATATTCCTCTTTACTGCCCTCACTCCAAGGTGGCATCCTTTTAAATTTCCAGTGGTTTGAGACAGCTTGCTCACTTTTCAAACCTCCCTCCCTTGACATCCACTCAGTTTCTTCTTTTGCCTCTTCCTTCTAGTGTGTCTTGAGGTACCAGGCATCCAGGGAAGGAATGGAGTCACCATCCCTGGAGGTATTTAAAAGACACATATCTGTTGTGCTTAGGGACAGGGTTTAGTGGTGCCCTTGGCAGTGCTGGGTTAATGGCTGATCTTAAACATCTTTTCTAACTTTAATTATTTTGTAAATATGGACTATGTATGCTCAACAGGATTCTTCATATTCTTTATTCCTTTAACCCTCTGCTCTTTGTCTGTTGACTGTTTCTACTTAATATTGTACTATAGTTTCCATAATTTGATTTCTGTACACATGAATTTTCCTCTTCTGGATATGTTTCCTCAATGTGAGTATGTTACTGCAACATTTTATATCTCAGGCCATGAGCCTCCTCTCAAGGTGAAAAACATTTGCTTTACCCTTGAAGGTTAATTCAACATTTTTCTCCCATCTCTTATTTCACCTCCAGAGCAACAATAACATTTTTACTTATTTAAATCCTGCTTCAGCAAAGATCCTTATTTGTATTACTACTTTCTGAGCTATTGTTATCTTTTATGTTTATCTCAGCCTGCAAACCTGGCCTCATTTCGCTGTGAGCTAATTGAAAGCTCTTGCAAAGCTGAGGAAAGTTCAGGAAGAAAGGAAGGTTTGCTGTGTCCTTTTTCTTCCAGCAAAATGGAGCAAATTCCCTGGTATCATGTAGAGATGTCTCTGCCAGAGGCATCAGCAGAACCCACCTGTAAGGCACATCACATCTGAAGTCAGGTGGGAAGTCACTGGTCTTCCTCACTGGTCTTCCCTGAGTTTGTACTTGCAATAAAATAAAATGTGAACTTTCAGCAATTTAAAGCAAGAAACTTCTTAAAAATGGAAATGTACCACCTGAAGCAAAGTATTTATCACTTAAGCAAAACTGTCTTCTCCAATGCTTCATTATTACACCTAGAAGTTAAGGTTGAGGAACAAGGACCTGCCATTGTTGTGCAAAATAGCTATATAAAGAATGTTATAATGGTAAAATGAATCTTTATGTATTCTAAGACTGTTAAAAATGATGCATTAATTAGTACCTGTGAATTAGTAGTGTTTTCACCTGGGTAAAAGGAACCACAAGCAAGGGGTTTAATGGTACCTGCTCTGGTGCCATTTCGTATTGCACAGTTCCTCACCAGGCTGTTCTTGGGCTGCAGGAGCAGCCTTGGCTGCCTTTGCTTGCTCTGATGCAGGGGCAGAGCTGAAGGCAGGAGGCACAGGATGCCCATCACCACCTTCAAGAAAACAGACATGTCAGGAATGTTCCAACTCACAAAAACCCTTCCCTTTGGAGACAAGTGCTCAGTGGGGAAGTGGGACAGTGGCCTGAGCTATCTTGTAGGCTGGTGCTGAAAGGGAGCCTGGACCTCAACCCTGAAAGCCAAAGGGTAGGAGCTGAAGGATGGGGATGATCAGGGAATAGGTGTCAGCAATTCACTGCGGTAGGTGAGAGGGGAGAATGGGAGAAGGAAATGTGGGAGAAAGTGCTTTGGAAATGTGCATGTCTGCATGTCCAGTTCATGTGGGATTTGGCTTTCAGCATGAAGCAGATATGGGATGATGTGTCTTGTGTGAGTTATGAAACTTGCTTTTTCTACGTATATTTGGTCAGCTAAAAATGTCACTGCAAAAAAAACCCACAACTTATTTTTGCAGCATTGTGGACCGTTTTAAAATCTCATCATTTTGGGGCTGACTTGTATGACTTTTGGTACAAGGAAAGGAGAAAGTTCTGCTGTGTGTACGAGTCAGACATACTGGTCAAGCTATTTCCAAAATAGCCCTAAAATTCAGAACAAATCGGAAAAATGTAATGTGCTCTGTGTTCCATGTGTTCTGCTGCATTTGGAAGAATGACTTTATTGAGCACTGAATTATTGCAGGAATTCTACCAACTCTATTGCATGTGGTAGCAGTGCAATAGCCAGCTTTTCTTGCCTTGTGGATGCTCTTTTGCTGCTTTTAAGGCAGAATTTTAATCTTTAGGAGGCAGATAGTCAAAGAAAGCAGATTTGTGGCAGCATCAGCATGAGATGACTTGGAATTTGCCAGCACAGATGGATGAAAGAATAGCTTGGATGTGAGCTCCTCTCTAGGATCCTGGAGGATGAATTAGGTAAATAACTTTTGAGCTTCACATTTTGGCAAATTCTCCTTGTGCACAAGTGGTCAGTGAGTGTACAGTAGTAATTGCCAGCCTGTCTCCCAAACATCCAACATACAATTATCTACATGAATCAAACATGTGTGGAAAAGATATCAGTTTAGGCTCTGAAAGAGTATTGTATTCTGGTATTTTAATAGTGACATTATGTGTAGAAAAAATGAGGGTCAGATCACCAGAGATAAGTGCTGAGCCACACTTTAGCTGTACCATGGACCAACAGGAACATGATTCCACTTTTCAGTTTATAAAAAGCTGTTATCAAGTGCACTGTGATCGATTTCTTCTGTTGAACCTCACGCTCAGCAATAATTGATTAGGAAGTAATAGACTTAAATGAACTGAAGAAAATTTAAGATTTACTTTAGAAAGAACTTTCTAACTGTAAGGAGTGGTAACAGTGCAACAGCTGAGCCATTGAATCCCCATATCTGCAGGGTTTCACTTCCTTATACTGAGAAATATACTGGGATATTCTTATACTGGGATACCTTGACTGCCATACTAACAGATAAAAGGGGGAGATTATTTATTTTTTTTCTTTGCTTTGTTTCATTCCTGCAATCATGATATAAACTTAAAAATAATAGCCAATACCTTTCTTGCTTCCTAACCTTCCATGTATGAAGTTCTCTACTTTTTGTTTCTTGACTGCCATACTTTTTAACCTTTACACTGGTTCTTCACCCTTAGCTACTGGTTTTGTAGGTCTAGTTCTGGGAAAAGGATATTTGGTCCAATTCTACTTCATTCCCAGGGCAGCTGTGCTGGCAAAGAAAGCCTTCCACCAACTCCTAAGTCCTGAGTGATACAGTGTAGATGAAGGGTGCTATATAAATGTAAATTTCAATTCATTCCCTTCATTCATTCAACAAGCTATCAACACAACCTTGTCATTTCAATTTTTCACACTTTTTTGTGGGGGTCCTCTGTCTCGGTGAAGTCTCATTTCCTCAGCCCAGTGCCAAAGGTGACTAGGCTGTATTAGAATTTACAGTCACTCTTTTTTTTAAGTGGTCAGATGTAATGAGAAGCAGGAGGAAGCCAGTTGCAGCCTTTTCCAACCTTTCCCTTGGATCCATCAGCCAGGCTCCAACAGAACAAGGAGTTCTGCCACCTCCACCACTGTCCAAGTATGTGCCCCATTATCTGTATTTTTCAAACTTTGGTAAGTGATATACTTTAACACTGTTCAACATAAATACTCAAAAAATATTTACACAGGAAATACTAAGAATTAAAACCCCACATGGTGGGGGGGGAAATGCATTACAGAAGAATTAACTTTCTCACTACCATCCCTTTTCCATTACTGACAGAAAAAAAAGATACTTTTGCTTTTGCCATTCTGCCTAAGACTTTTCCTCCCACAAATAGTTTGAATATAAATTTTGCAAGTGAAAGTGTCCTTGTATGTACTTTCACAGACTTTGCCTAAGAGATACTTGTTCTTACATCAGCAGCAGCTTCCCAAATAGTTAATATTAACACATTCAAGAAGAAAAGGATGAAAAAGGTCCTTCCACAGTCCCCCATTGTATTCTGGCCATTTCCTATTTCTACATTGTTGTCTAAGTGCAAAAGAGCCTTCTGTCAGTTAAAATATCACTTTCACTGATATGACTGGCCATTATTAAATCACTTTTGTAAGGTTTTTGGAGTCTTTTTGCCCTATCTGACCTGTTTGCACCTTGTCTTTTGACATCCTTCCAAACACTTAAACTACCCCACTTAATGTGGTTTCACATTGAATGGAGTTTATCCATTTGTCCTTACAAAGGACAATGAATAATAACATAATATAAAATAATGTATATGTGGGTTGGTCAATTTGCAGCCCTTTGTGGAAGTTGCACAATTTTATCAAAGATGTGTGTGTTAATACCACAGGGAGAGTGCAAACGTGGAGTTAGAAATACTTGATTTTGATTTGCTTTAGACAATGTCTGCTTTTCAGAATAGAATTTATCTGTCATCTCCTAGAGACACTTTTCCAACATCTTACTTCTGGGTCTTACAGAGTTGAAAATTATCTTCTTATTTGTCTTAACCTCTCATGCAATCTCCCCTTCTGTCTCTGCCTCTTGTATTAATTTTTTTCTTTACACTCTCTTAACTTCCTTCTGCAATCTTTCTAGTCCTCCTCTCTATCTAATGTTTTATAGCTTGCATATGCCTCTTTCTTAACCTTAATTACTTTTTGCACTTCCTACTCCTAGTGTATTTATTGCTTGATAGCACACATAAGCCTCGGCGTATATTCATTTATCTTTGAACGTTTCTCATTTGCCTTTAGTTCATTTGGTAGCAGTTCTGTACCTCAGCTATAAGGCTGTGGGTTCAAGATTCACCCCAGTATTAGGAGTGCTTTTCTGGGGGTTCATCCTGCAGTGAATTTATAGTGCTTTTGGATACCATATTGGTGATTTCAGGCAGTTCCAGATTTCTTCTGCACAGATCTGCTGCCTGCCAAGTTACCCAGGGAGGTAAAAGTTAAAGACTACTGCATTTTATGGAAAGAGTAAGAAAACTAGTTGTCTTGGTTAGTACTTTGTAAACAAAATGTTTTTAAGGCCATCACTGTACATGTGAGTTATTTTAAGTGTCCCCATTTGGTGATTATTAGAACCCTGTGGCATTTAAACAGTTTGATAGTTGTTTCCTCTGCAGAGGTGTTGCAAAGAAATTAGTAATTTGTTGATACTATTTAAAAGGCACCAGTGTAGGGATAAAAGTCTTATATGTTAATCTTTTGGACTACCTCCTGGTGTTTATTAAAAATAAACCTTGATTCAAATTACAGTGTCAGTATTGGACTCACCATATTTTTATTTGCTAATACAACAAATTGATGCTCTGCCTTCTTAAAGCAACCTCAAATTCATAACTCTCCTATTAAAATTTTCAGACTTATCTGAGTTTAGATCTACCTCCATGGTTTTATATCAGTGCAGTCAGAACCTTGAGCAGTTTTACTTCACACTAGTTTGCAATAATAGACAAGATGGAGGACCTGAAAAGGTCTCATTCTCAGTGGTTTTTGTTATTTATAACTGCCTCTGACCTACCAGGCTATTTTTCTCCCTCCTATGCCAGCAAGCAATATTGCTAAGTTCTATGCTCTAATGATGAGGTTGGTTTATAACAATATTATGATTTTTTTTTCTTTTTAAAAAAAAAAAGTATTACTGTCCTTTGGGTTCTTTTCTGAAGAATTCATCTTTGTGCAATTCATTGTCACATTTGCACGCTAACCTCTACCTCTGGTTGGAAAGGGCGTGACTGGAGAAAAGCTGCATTACAGAAAATTGCACCATAAAATAGCCATCCATATCCTGGTCAGATCCATGTCTGACAAAATGGTATGTAATGTTCATGGCAGGTGGATGTTAACTAAGATTTGCTACGCAGTTTTGGATATGTCTTCTCTGGATTTTATACTGACTTCTATGGGAGAAGAAACATGGATTTAAAGTCAAAAAATTAGCAGATAGAGAAGGTCAATTGCTATTCCTCGTTATGCTGCTGCTGTTCACTGTCCTTGTAGAAAGCCACAGGAAATCTGATGAATATATTTTTAATTATGTTTTGTTATAGTAAATGACACCAAAACTGCCTCTGATGATGCTACCCATCAATTTAGTGGAAGATAACCCATGGAAACAAAAATAAAAACTGAGTTGGAAATCTACAGCTGATTTATAAATTGTCTGCTAAAGGCAATTTTCTCTCTTTGTCTGCTGCATTTACCCAATTGCTGCTGAAACTAATTGCTCTTTTCTGGGCATTCTTTAAAGGGAAAAAGAAATCCAATGCCACACAGCAAAATAAACAAAAATGTGTGCCAATGTGAAACAACAAATTGTAATCAGAGCTCCCTGCTAATTATCGGCCGCTTATCAGAGAATCGTGTCCAACACGCAAATGTAATTGCAAATGACAACACGAACACGGCTATGACAAGCACAAGGTGGAACATTTTCAAGTGCATAGAGAGCTCTGGCAGTGTCAAGGTCTTTTTCAGGTCAGATCCCCAGCAGCTGATCTAGTTCTGTGCTGAGGGTGATTCAAAGGTTAAGTCTTATACCAAAGGGCTGTTCTGGTCAGACACATAATTGGAATAACAAAGTCAATATATGTTGCTGGTTGTGGGACACAATCTTCATTTGATCTCTCACACGGCAGATTAATTAAGTGTTATCAATTAATGGCCTGGTAAAAGTGAACACCCTGTTAGTCAGTTTTCCAAGTAGTGTCAAGCATATGCAAGCCCTGGGGGGGAAGGAGAGGGTGGAGGGAATCACCCCTGAATGGCACCACTGCTTTCCAAGAGCTGGAGAACAAAAACAGCAGGAATATAGATTGCAAATGTAAAACTAAATAATTATAGATATTTGCCATTGGTTCTCTTTTTACAGTGACTCTGAGCTTTGAGTGGAACTGTGTTTGATTCAATCAGGCTCTCACCAAATCCTTTTGTGAGAAATACATTATCCTACCCCAGTACATATCAAACTGAAACAAGCAACATGAGAGGTTGGGAGATGTGATACCTTTGAGCACTGAGGGACAGCACCTGGAGGAACAATATGATGGCCTTCCTTCACCCTGCTGTGACTGCTCAGGTGAGCAAGTGCTCATTGGTGTCAATAATTGATGGTGCTAATGCATAGGTTTGCTGTGCCTAGGGTGCTCACCAGAGAGAAGTAGCAAATGTGTTTCTAAGCTTGGGGTAAAGAATAGCTCTTTGTGTGATGTTTCTTTGGGTTTTTTTTTTTCCTAACCTATCTAATAAATTATGCATTTCTAAGATTTTAGGAGATTATTTGCAAAAATAGGACTAAATAACTCAAGTGCATGAAAGGGTCTAATCCGAACTGTATTTATTGGAGAAGTGTTTTGGGCATAAAGCATTGAATCTTCAGCCCACCCAGCAACAGCTAACAGAAATTCAGTCTTTGCTGCTCTTCCTTATCAAAAACCTGTTTAATTTTGCAAGCGCACCCCCAGAATTTGCTCAGGTGTGAAAAGGCATTCAGGTTGGTTACCTGCAGATACAAGCTGGAGAGATACATTACTTAGAAAGCGTTTGTCTGAAAGATGTTTGTTAAATGTTATCGATGGCTCCTAATATAAATTTTCCTGATGGCAGTAATGCCTTTTAGGAATTTGGGTTTTTTTTAGTCCATACAACAACAAAAAAAATAGAGTTTGTCTCCATGAATTTCAGGTACTGGTACTGATAGAGATTTCTTAGTGGCTGCACATATAGATGGACCTGGCTTAGAAAAAAGCTCTTTCTTTTGCGAGGTGAAACACAGATACCATTTTATTTCGAGGTAGTTTCACATGTTGCACAGTGGTGTTCCAGTTACAGGTATCCTACATTTTGTGCAAATATTTGGGAAGAGAAAAAACCAGAAGCCATTTCAGACCAGAGGGAATCAGATCTGACATGCCACCTGCAGAGGGTTGGGCTGAAGAATGGGGAGACTTCTGGATTTGGGATTTCTTTTTTTTGCTTTTCAGTAATTACATTTGTTGTTGGAGTTTTTTTGACCAATGAGTGGATGTAATTGTGGAGCAAAAGAGATTCTAGTTGTCGAATGATAAAAAAGATGTAGTATCTAACTGCTCTTAACACATTTTTCAGCACCCTGTTTATCTGTCCTTTTCCCTCTTCTGAATTTTACCTGTTTTACTCTCATTAAATTATGTTGTTTTCTCTGCATCCTTGTGGGTTTGAATTTTGCATGCCCTTGTTCCTGATTTTGCAGATTTTCCAAGATTTTGTGATTCCCCCCAAAAGCCTCATGTTGAATGTCTTTCCATTGTTTCTGGAGGTTTGTATTTTGGATCATGGGTGTTTAGCACATTTTGTAGGATCTGGCTATTAGGACCTGCTCAGCTGAATGGGTTGCACAGAGCCTTTACTGCACACTCTGAAGAGAACAAAAAGTTTGAAACATTCCCTGCACCCAAAGAGCAGAGGCCCAATGGCAGGCCTGGTACAGTTATCCATACTCCTCCATGGGCAAAGAGAAATCTTTGGGGCTACCAAACCAGTAGAGTAAGAACATTCTAAACTGTCCAGTTTAAGGGTCTGGCTTCTCTGATGGCCTGAAGTAGAACATATCCTCCCACCACACAGTGGCTGCTCTAAGTGATTGATGGCCAAGCAATGGTAGGAGAACATTTTCATCACAACTTTTCTCTGTAAGACAATTCGACTCTTGCTAAATTGCTTACCTTTACAGACTTTCTATAACCATTTTGGTCACTGAGTAATGTACATGCTTCACCGTAATTTTCATTGTATTTCTTGATAGAACAATTTGTAATAAAATCACTTCTAAAAATGCACTTCCAAGTTACAGCTCTATTTTTAAGGCAGAATAATCTTCCTCAGTTTTGTCTCCATGATTAAGCATCTCAGTTTATTTCATGTATTTTTTTTCATTTTTTGCTTTAACATAAACAAAATAAACAGTTCCCCAAACCTTCACTTTTCAAAAATATTTTGACATGTGGTTCACTGAAGTTATCTGATGAATTTCAGAAGAAATATGTCTTCTTGCCTTCCTATAATACTATGTGTAATAGCTGTGACTGTCTGTGTTTTTCCACATTGATAAGATGAAGAATGTAGAATTTCTGCAGTTCCCATTTGTTATTTGGGACAAAAGGGATAATACCTTTTTCTGTAGCATTTGCCACTTTCCTCTGCTGCTTACAGCTTATTCCTTCTCCCTGCTGTTGGCTTGTTTCATTGGCCACGTCCACAAGGCAGAATCTGTCAGTAGCCAGATAATGTTGTCACCTCTGCAAACATGTTTCCTACTGACATTTCAGTATTGATAGAATGGCTGGAGCATCAGTGCACAAATTCCTGCCACATTGCTGTCAGGTTGCCCAGGTTGGAATGAAAATCAGATGGGGATGATGTGAGTAGGGGTCTTCTCCTTGTTTTACAAAATGGGCTAAGTTGCAGGTGGATGCACTTCCAGGACTGACAGAGCAAAGCCAGACTCACAAGTGTTTGCAGGCAGTTGAAGTAAGAAAACACTGAAGGTTGGTTGGTGCCAGGTACATTATTAGCAATTGCAGAGTCCTATACACACTGAAGTTTGCTGCTGCTGAGCCCCTGGAAAAGGTTTTGCAGTCAGACAGCAAAAACAACAGGCAACAATACCAAAATCCTTTTGTTGCAATGTCGTGTGGGTCTTAAATTTATGGTGTCATGGTTGGTTTTTTGCCAAGAACTTCCACATATTAGGATAGGAAACTTTCTGCTAAACTTCTCTCAACAACCTTGTCTGATTGTCTGAGATCCTGAGCTCCAGCTAAAAAAAATGCTCCACCTCCACTGTCATGTTTTCTGTACAGTTTGAGGGATGCTTTTTGGAAATAAGCATAGGAAATAGTTGGTACCTTTGAGTGAAGCCCTTGACCCTTGCTACAAGCAACTGCTGAGTGCAGTTTGTCATTCCCAATTCTCTAGCCACTGCATGGGTGAGGATGCTCCCTCAGCATCTGATGTGCTCCTTTGACAGTGTTCCTTTGAAATTGGCACTGAACTTACCAGTAAAGGAAAGTTTTTGCAGTGGTATGAGAAGCACTGTTGTCCATGGCAAAGAATAACACAAAAGGAGGATTTATACACTGTTTAAGCAGGAGATTCTTAACTTAGGATTCTTACTGTCTGTCACACCTTCTCTGTTTTCTACTCTGCCACATCACAGCCTTTACTACAGACATTTTTTAGGAAAGTAAAACTCAGTCTTCTTATTTTTGCCTGAAGCAAATTGATTAGAAATGTGAGCAACAGAGAAGTTCATCTTTATGCCAACAGCACAAAGACCTCCCCCGTCAGAGCAGTGCAAACCTCTGAGTTATACATAGAGCAAAAAGATGGACAAAAAGAGAGATAAGGTCTTATGACGTGAAGCAACATCTCCTATTTTCTGTTTATCTGAAAATTTTTTGATTGCTTCAGCAAGGTCAGACCCTGCTGCCAAATTAGAAATGGGCAGTTTTAATTCATTTTCTACCAAGAAAGCTGGATTTTTGATAGGAGCTTAATTATTTTTGAAAGAAAGATTTAAACATGTCAGGCCCAAGTTCTGAAAGTAAATAGTACCTGAAGGAATGTCTAACCATACTCTGACAAAACCTGCCTTGGATCAAAGAAGCTCTGCTACCTGTAGGCTCTTATCTCAGTGGTTGTAGCTGACTGCTTGTCTGAATATGTACAACACCATAGCACACAGGTTTTGGAGAGTAATTATTGTCCCTAATGAACTGGCACATATTTATGCTGCAAAAAATGCTACCATTTTAATAGAAAGACAACCTAACATCTTACATTCCTATTTATTCCTAGGAGTACCCTCTATACAAAGAGTTTCACTGATGCCACTGCTGCTCTTCTTGCTATCAGATGCTATTTCATCCAAGAAATACTGGGACAATTCCAGTTAACCCCTGCTAACCACTCACAGCTGTGCTTTGGCAGAATGAGGAGGCTGCATGACTCAATAGCCACTTTACATCATCTTATTCTTGATGGAAGGATGCAATGCTGTAGAGATGTCCCTCATCTCCAATTTTGGGATGAAAACCTGAATTTAAGGTGAACAACAGTTTTTTTACTGGGAATGAAACTAGTGTACCATTAGGAAGAAAAATTTCTCTGGTATCCTTAAAACTACACTGAAAGTGCAGAGCTACAGTGTTTCTGTGCTGTTGAAGTGCTCTAAATGTAGACAGAACATGAAGTTACTTGCCAAGTTTATTTGCTTAAACTATTGCAAATGCCTTTCTGCAAACTCTTACACAAATGTAAACCTTGCATGTATTGCTTCAGCTTAAATGGATTCCTTTCTGAATTAAGCCAAATTGAAATAAGCCGGGTTCAAATTGATTTAATATTGTCCACGTGGATTTGCAGTGGTGTGACTAAATTGATTTAAGAGCCTTCCTTCAGTTAAATGAATGCAACTTTTCTTACAGTAGGCTATAAGTGTTTTGAGATCTGGGGCTAAAATTCAGTTTTCCACTGTGAGTTCCAAGAATCCCACTTGGCCTGTCCTCTGAGTAAAAGGAAGACTTTGCCCTCCAATGGTCTGAAGTCTCACATCAATACAAAATATCAGTGTCCTTTGACATGATTGTGTATTTTGTGTTCTGATTGATAAAGATAGTATTGTACAAGTAACTAGGAAAAAAAAAGAAAATTTAATCTTAGTGTTTTGACTGTGGCAACTTTTAATTAATGATCAAGTGACAATGACCAAACATAACGGAGAGGATGAGTAACTTCAAAGTAAAATAGATGTGGTCAGACTAATGATACAAACTTCCTCTTTAATTCTGTATTCTGAATACACACAAATCATTTAGATTTCTTATGCTTTGTTGTACTGTAAGGGGAGATGCACCTAGTTTAATTGTATCCCATTGATTTTTTTTACCTTTTGTGAAATAAGCCTTGTTTGGCATAATGAAACTTTTGTTTTCTGCAGCTCTTCTACATTGTCTCTTTTAAGAAATTCACCATTTACTCCTCTGCACTGAGCAAAAATCTTTCCTTAAAAATGAGGAAAGCACAATACCCTCTATTTCTGAAATCATTAGAATTGACTTTTAGACAATCAATGTGTTAAATGATGTAATTATCCAATGGTCCTTTCCCCACTTAAACCAGTTTGAAAGTTAAAGGTTTGTTTTAGATCAATTCCAACCACTTTGTGTGCAAATTGCACAACTGCCTTTTTCCTTAACGTATCTCACAAATCCAATAGTGGCACGTCCATGTAAAATGGTTCTCTGATGAGTAATTCTGAGTGAGAATATGAACTGGTCTAAATATGGAGAAAAGCTCTGACTCCTGAACACAATGTTTTTAAGACAGACCCAGGTGAGGCAGAAGTTACTGACCATGATTTCACTGACTTAGGAGCTGAAAGTTTTCTTTTGTAGGTGTAGAATATAGAATATTTTTGGGATGATCTTAAGACTCCAGGGCTCACTTTGTAGTGTAGATGCAGTGCCTGCCTTTGACACCAAGCCATGGTGTGATAAATGTCACCCTCAGAGCCATCAGCCTTCTAGGCAGAAGGTCACTGGTTTCTTCAGGAATGTCCTTGGGACACAGCCCAGCCATCCCCAAGGACTGGGGCTGTTTCAGGCATCCTCAGAGAAGCTGCTGGAGGCTGTCAGCTCTGGTACCAGACCCATGAGGCACCTGCAGCCATCTGGAGCAGCATCAGGAGGGCACGTGGGATTTATGTCTGCATTTTGACTGGAGAAAGGGGCCCTTGCAGAGGGCTCTGGCTGCTCTGTTCTGCTGCAGCAGCTCAGGTGTGACGTGCTGGGCTGCTGCTACAGGGTGAGGGCAAGAGACTGTGATGAAAGCCATCAACATGACACTTGTGGCACCAGGTGAATCCACAAGGAATGTGTCTAGGCCAGCAGTGTCCCAGCCAGCTGAATTTCCCTGGTGTAGCTCTCTGGGGAACAACAGAGAAGTTGCCCTGGCTGGCTTCACCACCAGGTCTCTGCTCTTCCACCTCCCCACTTCCAGGATCTTTTCTGCTGCAATGTGAGCTCTTAGTGCAAAAACTGCCCTGGCTTGAGCAAGTTCCAGTCTACTCCCAGTTGCCACTCTGGTGCAAGAGGCAACAGGACTGTTGAGTGGTGAAAGCTCACATTTCATGGTGGGCTCACACGTGCAGTGTCCTTAGTGCAGCACAAAGCTTGGTCTGAAAAGAGAATGTCCCCACCTTAACAGCTGAGACAATGAAGGGATTTGTGTGCCTCAAATTGCTTTAGATGATGGGAAGCTGTCAGCTAATTAGACATTAAGAACAAGATGCAAACGAGGGAAAAATAATCTGGAGTTAAAAATATATGGTGCTCATTGTGTGTTTTTTTATTTATTTAGATTTTGTTACTGAAACATGAGTTGTCAATTATCTAGCACGTGTCTTATTTCTTGAGAAGAATAACCTTCACATTGTGTTTGATGCATTGCAAAGCAAATGCATAGAAGTAAATAATGTGGAAACAAAGATTTTCATGGCTTCATTAGAATAGATGAACAAAAGCCCAGGCCTGCATAGTACTCTACTCTCAGCTTCAAAGAGTTGTATATAAAATTAAATTCCAACCTACCAAGCACATCTTACAGAGCTGTGTCTGAGCTTAAGTTTGTTGTGTACTGAAAACTCACATCCTTTGCACATGTTACCTCAAGTGAAGTGTGATGAGAATCTCAACTTTTGTATTTCTTCCTTAGTTTTATGTGGACATTTACTGCATAATCCTAAAATTGCAATAATATCTTTCCCCTCTTTAATAGATATATTAATTATATTTCTCCCCCTTAATGGGCTGCTCACTTTGTGGTTTGGGGACACAAAAGTAAATTTTAAAATCAATTATGCAATTACATATGTAGCAATAACAGAGCACAGAGCTAATCGTCTTTGGGTCAGGACTATAACCTTCTCATAATGCGGGTTTCATTAGGGTAAGGTCTATTATTGCAAAGAATTACAGAAATAATGGGAGTGGGTGTATTCAGCAAGAAATAACAAATGAGGGTCTTTCCTAGATAAGAGAAGCTGTTTGCTGGCTGCAGTGTGATAGCAGGCCCCTATAGTGTATGTAAATTGATAGGGTCAACTTCCTTTGGTGTATGCAATGCACAGTGTACAAGAATTAATTTCCGTATCGTCCTGGAGAATGGCAGGAGGAGGGCTTCCAATTATCACTCATCACTGGATACAACTGAGCTGAACCACAGAGCCAAGAGTATGAAAAAGGCTGCGGGGAGACATGTGAGATGGGCTGAACACTCTCAGTACAGCACTCTTGAGGCATTATGTGCTTAATGCTTTCTGTTATCTCCAGGGTTTGCAGCAGAAGTGATCGTTGCCTTTGCATATTGTCTTAGGTGTGCCTTGGAACAATTTGCTTTCAAATATTGTTTAAAAAAAAAAAATTTTGCTCAACTTGCAAATATTCACCATTCTAGTAAACACATGTGAGCTTAGCTTTATAACAGCTGGTAAGATAATACTTAAATATCTTCAAATACTTTAAATATATTTAATATATTGTCCTGGGTTGATGCTAAATTGTATCCCCATTCATCTGTTTAGTTCAGAAATAAGTGTTGTACCTTTAAAAATTGGATNCTTTAAATACTTAAACTCTGCCTTTGTTTCACAGTTGGAAGGTGCTTTTTATGCCAGGTAAAGGATGTACTAAAAGCATGTAAACATCAAAAGCTTGAATATTTTTGTTCTAGATATGGGAGGTTGGTGTTCATATATCCTTGAGGTTCTGGAATTTAATTCAGCATTAATGATCTTATAACCCACAGATGCCCTGCAGCTTGCCCAGCTCCTGACTTACCAGACCTGGCAACCATCAGAGAATGCAGCTTCCCCTCGGAGTGAAGCCCTTCTTTCTCCTGCTGCACTAGGATGGCAAATCCTCTCCCTTTTCCAGGTGAAAAGTGCCATTGCAAGGGGCGGGTAGAGATTGCAAAATCTCCCCTTCAGAGTTTATGCCATGCCCCAGTTTCTTATGGTGTCTGTGTGGGGTTAAGGTGCCACACTGGTGATGTGACATGAGGGTGACTCAGCCCTATTTACAGCACAGAATCTGTGAGAGTCACAAATTTCAGAAACATCAGCACAGGGGTTACAGGCTGCTGTAAAAATACCAAGAGTATAAACAAAGATAAGTTTAATTAAATTTTAATAGTGCTTGCTATTAAATTCCTTGCATTGCCTGTGTGTGTTGTCTTGATGGAATGTAACTGCTTAGTAATTACCTGTGGTGTTTGCTAATGCTGCCTCTGAGCAGCATGTGTGGCAAAAGTTTGATTTCATATTTAAAGAATTAGTTTTTACACACTGTGTGTGTGATTCCTAGAAAACTCTGAGTTGCTGAAAAGTGATGATTTGAAATAATATTTCCAGGAGTGAATTCACTATCACATTGCTATTTTTATCTCTTAGTGGTTAATTAATGAGAATAAAAGAGGCAGTTTTTTGGAATTTCTGGTAAACTTCCCCTCACTCTGAAATAATTGAACTGAAGCTTTGGCCAAAAAGCCATAGCCTTGTCTATTGCATCATAATCTGCATAAATGGGTTCCGTCCAGCTAAAAGTCAGGTCTCTTATTTGATATGTGGTGCTTTACAGCACCTTGATGAATCAGCTGAAAGAATACTCTTAATCAAAACAAGGTGTTCTCCCAGTCTTGGAAACAGCTGAAGTTTAAAAGGTGCAATGTAATAAATAAATAAATGAATAAATAGATTTTTGAAAAGCAAAGCCACTTAAGGACTTAGAAATGTTAAGTTCAGCAATAAAAATACCTTTTTAATAAAAATAGCTTTATTATTTTAGCAATAAAAATAGCTTTATGCAGCAACACCTGCACATGACAATATCTATATTAATATTCATAACATAGTTGTAATGATATATATAATTTAGCTTCTCTACCCATATAGGTATGGATTTTACACAACTGTGGTTTATTGCAACAGATAAAAAAGATGACTCACAAAAAATTTCTTATTGAAGCCTAAAATTAACAAGATTTAATCCAAGCAACATTTAAACACATACTTAATTTTGAAAACATTTCACTACTCCTTAATTACAGTGAAATTATTCTCATGCTTAAAAGTGCTTAGATATCCACCTGAATTTGGGCCTAAGTTGTTCATTTTCCAACCAATTGATTTTCATTTTCAGTATTAAGCCATAACAAACAGATTTTTTTCTCATCAAATGTGAAAAATTAAATAAAATTTAAATCTGTGATCCTAGTGTTCTGGAGCAATAAGGTTCAGAGTTTTTCAAAGAGCAAAACTAAAGATACACCCATCATTTGCAGCTCTTCTCAATTGATAACTATCTGCAAGTCACTTACTAAACCCACCTCATCTATAAATGCAGCAAAAATAGCTAAATACACTTGTTTAGGGAGCTTAGGATAACTTAATCCCAGCATCTTTTTACAGCGTCACAAAATACTTTGCAACATGGAGTCAAGGTTTTCTTTTCTTAGAGGTCTTTTTATGGAGAAAGTTAATTTCAGTGTGAAGTCAGAGCTTTACCTCCCCGGCTGCGTTTGCAGCCTCTGACAGCCCCATTCAGCTGGGCCCGCTGATGTGTTGTAGAGATTTGAAAGTAAAGAATTGCAAGGAGTGCAATTTAATCCCAAAGTCATTACCTAAATGCTGAGATAGGATGGGGATTACCACCAATGTAAATGAGATATGAGACAGCCAATGGATTAGGGGACCCTTTCTTTAGGATGACTTCAGCAAATAGGCTAAGATAAGGAAATCTTTGTAATTACATGGAGCTACACTGGTCAATTCTGACTTTTAAATACTGAGGCGCTGGAGAAAAGGAGAAAAACCCTACATATGTTATTCTGTGCAATATTAAGTAATTCCTTTCTGATTCTACAGAATCAATAGAAGAACATCATGCCAAATGAAAAGATGAGGGCTGCCTACATGTCCTTTTGTGACTGGTATCGTTCCATCATTTTTGGTAATATCATTTCCAAATTAAATTTTATGGTCCATTACATACTAGCTCAAACACTTTTCTAATGGAATCTTAAATGGAACTGACTTGCTTTGCGTGGGGTTTGTCTCTCAGTTAAGATGTTATTTAGTTCTAATTATCAGATAATGAACTCAGGAAATTTAATTTTTAATATTTATATGTCAAAAGTCCATTGTACTTTGGTTAAAGGCTTTAAATTAAAAATTAACATGGACAGAATACTAATTGAATATTTTTCCTATCTATAAGAGTGAGAAATGAGTTACATAGTTCCCAGATTAGCTTGTTACACTGCAACTGTTTACTTAAAAACTTAATTTAATCTTCAGAAATAAATCACAAATAAGGAGATCAGGGAAAATGAGCCTGAGAAGCTTTAGGTGTACAAGCTTAAAGTGCATGTCTTTATATGTATTGCCTCAATTTCATATCTCCAAGGTATCAGAGCACATACATATGTCTGTGCATAAACACAGTTTCCAAGTCATAGTGGTTGTTTTTATGGATATTCTCTCCATCAACACTTTCTTTCTTTGCCCACTTCTCGTTTTGCTTTCAATAAAAAATATAAACCTGAATTTTCCAATATTCTTTCACATTTCAGAGCAAGCTGTATAAAATTACTCCAGAAATGGGAAAATTATATTTCTTGGGACTTGAAAGCTTCAAGAAGCATCTGTCCATTTTTATGTCTGTCCTCTCTGATCTCTCTGTTATGGTTACTGAGCTGTGCTGCAACTGAAGAAAACTGGGTTCAATTCTGTCTGCTGCAGTCTGTTTGAGTGACCCAGGGCAAGTCCTGGAAGGTGTGGGAATAAGAAAGTTCTGTTTCTATATCTTGCTGTTGTAATAGACCCTGGTAACTGAGCTAAAGCCTCTCTAAGTCATATATAACATGTATGGAAAGAGACCTTCAGAACAAAGCCACAGCCGAGAGCACACAGCCCATGTTGGATGGCAGAAAGCACAGAGATTGAAGGTGAGTGTTGATCTTGTCCACATTAGTGTTTGTGCCCTTTTATTCTCTTTTCTAAAGAAAGACTAATCTGGAATCGACTTTCCCCTAAGGACTTCAATTTCTCCCCAAGACACGGAACAAGGGAAACACACTTTTAAAACTGTCTTTGCTCAAGGAGGTTTTTCGAGGAGTCTGTAGGGTATCTATCCCTGGAGACACTAAAAACTGTCCTGGACAGAGCTCTGAACAAACCACTCAAACTTCAAAGCCAGCCACACTTTGAGTAAGGAGTTGGACAAGAGGACTTTCAGAGGTCCCTTTCCAGTTATTCTGCAATTCAGCTATCTAGGTCCTAAAAGCTATCTGACATTTTAATGTGTGGAATGTAGACTCATATCAGAAAAGATCCTTTTTTAAACTCACTTCCAAGAAAACTGGATGTTAAGAATGTCTTCCAATGATATTTATCTAGATATGTGTATCAGGTGTTGTTGGTATGAGATGATATATGAGTGCAGATGATGTATCACTTTGCTCTAAAGAGACTGCAATCTGTGTGTCAATCATGATTAAATTCCTATCTGACTTCTCTGTAGTCTTGATTTACCAAACCAGTCTTGAGAGCTTCTGTCAAAGAAAAAAAACTCCAGACAAACAATTCTTCTTCTCTTCCTCCTCTGACACTAAAAGCAGAAGGAACCTGCTCAGTCAAATTTTGCTGGCAGATACTCCAAATGTGAGTTTATGATATTCTGGGCACTTTTCTAGAGTTAGTTATGATTCATGGCCCTGGAACTGAGACTGAAGGTTTTACCCACAAGAGCTTGGAAAATTATTTGCTAATGAAAAAAATAGTTATACAAACAGGTGATTTTGACTGTCTGAGTCTAGAGTTTATTTCCTAATGTGGTCTTGGATCATGCCAAACCTCTGTTCATCATGTCAGACCTTTTTCCACTTTGTTCCTTTAATGTTCTTTCTCAGGCCCCACAGCCTGCACGATTCCCTCTCCCTCTTCTATTAGTAAATGCAAGATGCTCAGGAGGAAAGCAGAGAGAAGAAGTGACACCCTTGGGTTTGGATGAAGCCCCACACATACAAATATCCTGTGTCTCAGAGGTGCTGGGCTGCATTTTTGGGAAGTCCACAGTGCGTTATCAGCTGACAAACAAGGACAAAACCTTTCAGTAAAGTAACAATTATACTCGTGATGGAAAAATGTGTTCAGGCTTACATAACACACTGCAATAAGCTGGGATCATAGTGGGGGTCAAATAGTACGATGTGTGCTGTCAGAAAAGCAAGGATTCCACCATGGTTGGGAAGAAGAGTCTGATGAGTCTCTCCCATCAGCAGAAGAGTCTTCCACTGGTTCCTGGAAAATCATATTTTGGAGAATCTTTTTCCTGAAAGAGCAGCTGAAGCAGGGGGGTGAAGATATTTTAACTCAAGTCTAAACAGCAGAACATGCCCCAGTAGGTCTGCCACTGTCTTCAGCACAGCCTTGGCTCCACAAGGTCATGGCACGTGCTTTCCCTTCCCACCAGCCCGTGGTAATCCTCTCAGAAACTTACCCAGAATTTTCAAGGTCTGATGGGATCGAAGGAGTTACTCATTTTAAATCAGTTGTAGCTATTATCATCAGCTGCTGGCAAAAAGTGTAACAATGGGAGGATCCATGAGGAAATAAATGTAGCAGGTGTTGATTATGTTTGCTTAGTTTGTGCTCACTGCTCAGCAGCAAATCAATGAGTACCAGAAGAATGCAGAAGCAGGGAAAAGGCACAGCCTATTGTATCTGCTCTTGAATGCTGCTGTCTGACTTCCTCTCACCCCTCCTGCAAGCAAATTCCTTATATCTAATTTCTTTCCAAAGTAAATCAAGAAAATTTCTGCAGACATATGTTACCAGTGGACAGATAGTTCATTGTTTTTTAAATTGGCTGTATATGCATATATGGGCATGTGTGATTCTGATGTAGGTGGTATAATAGAGCTTTCATATTTATTTTTGCTTTTTAATTGAATAGTAAATTAATTTGATTAATACAAATCTTCAGTAGCTCCTGAATTAAATGTGGCCTAAGCATATAAATATAATAGCTATCAAACAGATAATTTTGAAAATATTCTTCTAAATTTTCTTTTCCTTATGTTGCCTTAGTGCTGTAGTGGTAAGACTAGAGTGGATATATGCTCTTCTTAGATGTTTATTTCCCTTCTCAATGGGTAGTTGAAACATTGCCAGGAGGGATATCTCATATTTTATGGTATTTCTTAGTCTCTTTTAATATTATATTGCACTCTAAGCATGTCTAATATTACATGACTGAAATGATGAATCTGTGAGTAATGCCTGACAAATGTCAGATACCTGAATTGAACAGTTATCCACGTCCACCTTTAGAAAGACTTGTTCCTTTTACTTCTGTGCTGTTTCCCTTTTCTTTAAATATGTGCATTGTCTTGATTCCCCAGCACCCTACTGAACCTGGGAAAAGTTTCAAGCTTCTGGAGTAGGACCCAGCTGGATTTTTTTTGGTGACAGGTAAATAAGAGACTTCCTTCTTCTCAAAAGCTTAGTCTGGGAAGGGTAATGAGAGAATACAGCAATGGGATAGGAAACCCAAAATAAGAATAGGAAAATGAGGATTGATTGGGATATCAAGCTGAGACACATACACGGCATATGCTTAGATCTTTGTCTATGATAACACCTATGCAAAACCTTGTTTCTCTATTTGCTGTTTTAATATAAAGCATTATTGATCCTTTCACATCAGTCTTTTGATCTAGTATCTCTTAAAACTTCACCTCTGTGATTTGTGGTGTACATTGGAAAATCTGCATTTCTGTGAGAGCCCTTCTGTATGAAGCAAGAGGCTCCAGTCACTACGAGGCCAGGATATATGTTTTAACAAACCAACAAATGATCTTTCCATTTTTAACTGATTTGGAAACAGTTGCCATACTGTTGCTCCAGAGAAGGGTGACTCTTTCGCTGTCATGAGGTCACTTTGCAAGTTTTAATTGCTGGGTGCTGTTCTGTCCTTTCATGGCTTTTGGAGTGATAAATAGCTCATCAGTTCAAAAGCTAGTCTATATAAACAAGCTTATCTCTGCCCATAGTCTTTAATGAAAAATGAGTTGTGAGTATCATTGTTAATCATGGTAATTGTTAATGTTAAGAGGGCTGGTATTATGAGTTTTCCTATTAGGCTTTCAATTCGTTATATAAAATGAGTAATCTAGGAGCCATCTATAGCATTCTAATTTTAATTATCTAGTGGCTGCATTTCAGACCACCCTTTCTTTATTGAGATTAACAAAACCCTTAGTGTAGTAACCAGTGTCTTTGGATGTAATTGGGCAAAGTTACTTGAAATGCTCCATATATAATTGGATCATTAAAGATAAACCCATTACACTATGATGTGCTTCCTTCTGGGGATGTATCCATTCATTTTGATTTAGCTTGGGAGGCTTACACTGGAAATTTTGTCTGCATTTTTTTGACTCTGTATTAAAAAACACCCAATTTAATGTGTGTAAAATAATACAGAGCATGTAAGGAGGAGCAACAAGGATAGATTTCAGGGCTTGTCAAGGCTAGAATTTGAGTAGAAGTTAATGTATGGAAAACAAAAGGACAGATGAAAAACAAATTGAAAACCCACACTAAAAGTTCATACAACTCCTTTGACAGCCAGAAGCAGTGTTGAAAATAATTATGGAGTGCAGTATCCAGACAGAAACTCCTAAAAATTTACTACTCTTCAGGCCCTCTTCAGCTTTGTAGGATAAGATACATAAGAATGTGTCTTCCCACCATCATTTGAGGTACAAGTACTCATTACAGCAGCATTGTGCCCATTTAAATCAGCTGAGAGGGTGAGCTGCTTTTAATAAATCTGTGTGAGTCGGGGATGCAGGCCAAAGTGGCTGGCACCTCCCATTTTCTTACTTTATATTTACATTATACACTATGGCCTAATGAAGTTCTACTTAAGGAAATAGAAAAGATGCAGAAGGTGACCTTTACAGATGTTTATTTTAGCAATAGAAT
>VZTB01004171.1:172459-254959 GCA_013397245.1 Thryothorus ludovicianus
TTCTCAATGGGTAGTTGAAACATTGCCAGGAGGGATATGTCATATTTTATGGTATTTCTCAGTCTCTTTTAATATTATATTGCACTCTAAGCATGTCTAATATTACATGACTGAAATGATGAATCTGTGAGTAATGCCTGACAAATGTCAGATACCTGAATTGAACAGTTATCCACGTCCACCTTTAGAAAGACTTGTTCCTTTTACTTCTGTGCTGTTTCCCTTTTCTTTAAATATGTGCATTGTCTTGATTCCCCAGCACCCTACTGAACCTGGGAAAAGTTTCAAGCTTCTGGAGTAGGACCCAGCTGGATTTTTTTTGGTGACAGGTAAATAAGAGACTTCCTTCTTCTCAAAAGCTTAGTCTGGGAAGGGTAATGAGAGAATACAGCAATGAGATAGGAAACCCAAAATAAGAATAGGAAAATGAGGATTGATTGGGATATCAAGCTGAGACACATACACGGCATATGCTTAGATCTTTGTCTATGATAACACCTATGCAAAACCTTGTTTCTCTATTTGCTGTTTTAATATAAAGCATTATTGATCCTTTCACATCAGTCTTTTGATCTAGTATCTCTTAAAACTTCACCTCTGTGATTTGTGGTGTACATTGGAAAATCTGCATTTCTGTGAGAGCCCTTCTGTATGAAGCAAGAGGCTCCAGTCACTACGAGGCCAGGATATATGTTTTAACAAACCAACAAATGATCTTTCCATTTTTAACTGATTTGGAAACAGTTGCCATACTGTTGCTCCAGAGAAGGGTGACTCTTTCGCTGTCATGAGGTCACTTTGCAAGTTTTAATTGCTGGGTGCTGTTCTGTCCTTTCATGGCTTTTGGAGTGATAAATAGCTCATCAGTTCAAAAGCTAGTCTATATAAACAAGCTTATCTCTGCCCATAGTCTTTAATGAAAAATGAGTTGTGAGTATCATTGTTAATCATGGTAATTGTTAATGTTAAGAGGGCTGGTATTATGAGTTTTCCTATTAGGCTTTCAATTCGTTATATAAAATGAGTAATCTAGGAGCCATCTATAGCATTCTAATTTTAATTATCTAGTGGCTGCATTTCAGACCACCCTTTCTTTATTGAGATTAACAAAACCCTTAGTGTAGTAACCAGTGTCTTTGGATGTAATTGGGCAAAGTTACTTGAAATGCTCCATATATAATTGGATCATTAAAGATAAACCCATTACACTATGATGTGCTTCCTTCTGGGGATGTATCCATTCATTTTGATTTAGCTTGGGAGGCTTACACTGGAAATTTTGTCTGCATTTTTTTGACTCTGTATTAAAAAACACCCAATTTAATGTGTGTAAAATAATACAGAGCATGTAAGGAGGAGCAACAAGGATAGATTTCAGGGCTTGTCAAGGCTAGAATTTGAGTAGAAGTTAATGTATGGAAAACAAAAGGACAGATGAAAAACAAATTGAAAACCCACACTAAAAGTTCATACAACTCCTTTGACAGCCAGAAGCAGTGTTGAAAATAATTATGGAGTGCAGTATCCAGACAGAAACTCCTAAAAATTTACTACTCTTCAGGCCCTCTTCAGCTTTGTAGGATAAGATACATAAGAATGTGTCTTCCCACCATCATTTGAGGTACAAGTACTCATTACAGCAGCATTGTGCCCATTTAAATCAGCTGAGAGGGTGAGCTGCTTTTAATAAATCTGTGTGAGTCGGGGATGCAGGCCAAAGTGGCTGGCACCTCCCATTTTCTTACTTTATATTTACATTATACACTATGGCCTAATGAAGTTCTACTTAAGGAAATAGAAAAGATGCAGAAGGTGACCTTTACAGATGTTTATTTTAGCAATAGAATAATTTCTTTTATCTCTAAAATAAATACAAGATTTCTACTGGAAAAGAGAGTGCAAATGTTAAAGGGGGTAGAGAAAGGAATAGGTTTAGGATTTCCCAAAGGGAATAGTTACATTTTTAAGAAATTCTTCTACAGAAGCACACAAGGATCTGTTTATCATGGGAGGAAACAGGAGGATGTGGGAGCTGAGCATCACACCAAAGGCAGTGGCACTGGGGCAACAAGATATTTATCAGCATACCCTGCTGAGACAAACTACCTGGAAGGGCTCCCAGATGCAAATATACTTAAAAAGTTTTTCCAATTACATTAAATATTCCAGTACAAGTGAGCTGTTAACTGTCCTTGTCATTTATATTGAATTATCATCGACTCAGTCACCAAAAGGCTGGCTTGACTCTGATGTTTGCAAAATGTTGAAAGTTGTTGAATGGCATTCTTTCTTCTGGGGGTGATAAAGGATGTTTAACTCAGGGCTGCAAATCTTTTTATTTCTTGGCAATATTTAGCCACAGAATATGTCTATAATTTGTCCTCAATGTTAAGTAGTTTTTAGGTCATACATTAAAGAGTGTCAAACCCTGACTCAAGGTCTTTTGGGGTTGCATTTATTACTATTTTTTCATGGTAAAAATAATCTTAATGGATTATGAGTGAAATTCAAGCAGTGATCCAGGTATTTAAAGATGCTCTGCATATTCACTCGTCCCTTTCTTGGTGTGTTCTGAGTTTTCCAGCCTGCAGAGTGAGCTGAGTCTTGTTTGTACTCATGAGGATATGGCTGTGTATGGTGTGAGGCCAGCAGTGATTGCAGCTGAAGGTAAAGGATCTGGTTCTTCCAGTGCCCTCACTTTCCACCAGCTCTGGAGAAAATCTGAAGATAGCAGGATTAGTCCTGGCTTATTACAGTGCAAATGAGTTTTGGTAAATGTTCAGTCTATCTGTTTAATGCTCCAAGCATGACCTCCAGTGAGAAGCTCGTTGGCTGCAGACTGAAATAAGAGCTGGCCCCAGGCAGAATGGAAAGGGACTCAGTTCTCTGCATCTCCTGTCAGCCCCAGAGTGCTTGTCAGGGTTATGAGTTAAAGATTAATAGTGCAGTGACTGCACAAGCTTTTATATGAGCAGGGAGAAGTCACAAACAGGCTCTGGGTGTTGGATCCTCTGTTACAAAGAGAATATTGGCCAGAATGGGAGAGTAGTTGTCCTTCCCTTTTCAAGAAGTGTTATGGAAATCTGTCTGCTGTAAGTTTTGTTCCCCCTTGGAACACAATTCAAACTCTTAATAAACTTATTTATGTATCTCCAGGTATAACTTCTGCTGCTGTACAGGTGCAGATGGAGCTATACAAGTAGTTCATTAAATGGTGACAGTTCTGTGTATTGCAGGAAGGCCATATTCAGAAAGGCCACATGAAACCAAGGAGTGAGCTCATGATGCATTCACCACATCCCAGGCATAATTACCAACCTGTTCTTCTGCCAACCTGCACCTGCACAGTTCTTTTTGCAAACATCCAACTTCACAAACATGGAATGCACTACATGTTCTTAGCATGCAGTGAATTTAGGTGACAAAGGGAATTTTTACAAATCACCATAACTCTTTCAGAGCAGTCTCTTTAAAAGACTAATGGGGTCTAACTCTGGTGAACATATTTTATTTTAGTTGAATTGTAGCTCTTTCAAAACTACTCTGTTTCAAGCTCTCAGATAGCTTAAAAAAGGCAATTTAAATTTACAGATGATCAAAATTCAATATCTTCTGATCAAGGAAGTTTAACTTTGCACATTTAGCTTATGTTGCTGTTTACCTCCAAGAAGATCAGTTGTGACACACAGTATCAAAAAAATATTAGCTAGATTTCATGTGCACTATTCACCTCAATGTACTCCAGTGCCAATGCTTTTTCCTTACTTGGTGGTGACAGTGGCTTTCAGCTCAAATTCTCCCTGGGCATTTTGCAGGTCATTATTTTCCCAGCATGCAATTTCAGCTCAAATTCTCCCTGGGCATTTTGCAGAGTCATTATTTTCCCAGCATGCTTTCCTAGTTTTGGGTTGGGTTTTTGTTTTGTTAGTTTGTTTCTTTCTTTTTAAGGTGGGACAAATCAGGAAAGAAGACCAGCTTTAGTAAACCAATTGCCTGCGCCTTTCTCTCATTTGATTTAAAAGAGGTTTTGTAAGCTTATTTTGATGGGCTCTTTTCACAAGGCTTAAGTTTCTGAAAGTCATGGTTATAGGACAGATATTTTTTGGACACAAAGTGCTGTAATGTTTTTCCAGTGGGGCAAGTGGGCATGTAAAATTGTTCCTGGCTGTTGGACAGAATGGAGACAGTAGAAGACCTCTTAGTTTATTCTGTCCTGGATTAGTTTGACCAGAACTGTTCAGAATGTTTCTGTTTCAGTGGTGTACCATCTTCCAGGCCGTTGCAAGGACTGTTGGCATTCCTGCTTCAAACCACACAATTTGTGATGGGGGAAGAGCATCTTTCATAGAAGGCACTAAACAAAAGAATCTACAGAATGACCTTCAGAAGAGCTGAAGGTCATGACATTCAGCAGGGGAGTGCAAGTATGACAGGAAACATCTACACAACTTCTTCCTGAAGAGCTGCTTGGGGCTCAGATCATCATGATGATCACATACCCTCATTTGGATAGGTCTGGACCACAAGCCTTGTGAGCAGCACTCGAGGGAGCTGGGGTGTTTCATCTGGAGAAAAAAAGGCTTAGGGACCTTCTTGCTCTCTATAACTCCCTGAAGTGGGGTTGTAGCCAGGTGGGGGCTCAGGCTCTTCTCACAGGAGACCAGTGACAGAATGAGAGGACATGGCCTCAGGTGCAGCAAGGGAGGTTTAAATTGAATTTTAGGAAAAACTGAAAGGATTGTCAGGCATAGGCAAAGGCTGCCCAGAAAGCTTGTGAAATCACCAACCCTGGAGGTATTTAAAGATGTGTAGTGTGGAACTTGGAGATGTGGTTTAGTGGTGAACTTGGCAGTGCTGGGTTGATGGTTGGACTCGATCTTGGAGGTTGTTTCCAACAGTAGTGATTCTGTGCTTCCATTTTATGATTCTGTGTGATTAAATATATTTTCCAAACATTTTCTTAATTTATTTTGGGAGAAATTATTGACAGTCTAACTCTCCTTACCCATGCACACACCCAAAAGAATAACTCTTCCTGAATCATGCTTGAACATCTCATGTCAAGAGAGGAGAAGTCTCTGAACTGACTCCCTGCTGACTCTTCTCACAAACCTCTCAGTGTCTCATGCATTATAGATCTCTGATGGAAAATAAAGTCAAAACCACATCACCAGTGACTCTGGACACAACCAAGCTTTGCAGTTCAAGCCTCTAAGTTGCAGAATGTGCTGGATAGGTAATAGAATGGAAATGAAGTAATATTTCAATATTTTCATGCTGCCTGCATTACAATTATGATGTTAATTAATTATCTGCCTGGCAGTTAACACCATGCAGAGGCATGGTTTTGGTCGACTTCCTGCTGTTCTGCTAGCAATGAGTAATTAACCTCTCCTCTTCCCTGGGATTCTCTACAAGATGATCAGCGTGTTGATGATATAATTATTATTAATTCAGTTTCTGTGTTTCGTTGACATTGTTAATTACTTGTCGGTAATCAGCTAATGTTTAATCTTCCTTGCTGGATAGCTTCTTGAAAGGCTGCTTGAAATGGTTCAGAGAGGCTTCCCAGCACATTCTCACTCCTCATTGCATCAAGTGGTGGCCAGACCACAATTCAGAGTAAATTATTATCTATATACTACAAAGAGTCCACTGAAGCTGAGGAATTTAGAGATCAAATTAAATTGTTTTTTCAGTGCTATAAATGAGAATATGTAAAGTGGTTTTCAATAAATCAGAGAAAGTGGGATCCCTCTTGGTGCCAACTTTTAAAATTTATCTCACTCTACAGAATTGTCAATATCATTTAAAGAATAAATGATAGTGCTGTTCTTTGTTTTTCTTTTGTTTTTCAAGGATTAGCTGCAAATGGCTATTCATGGCATTTTTATTTTCAGTAAAAGTAAGAAATCTCTTTCCTAGGATCTTCCCTGACTCTGGAAGCATATGGGTATTTCATGATGTGGAAGAATTCTCTAAGGAAAAGTAGTTTTAGCACAGATTTTAAAGGTAATGCCAAAAACGTTTTTTTGTTTTTTTTTTTCCTGAAAGTGTTACTTAAATCCATGTCTTTAAATCAGATTAGACTGATCCTGTTTCTCATTTCTGTAAACAGAGTAAAAAGTTTAAAAAATATTTTCATAAAATAACAGAGTCAGTGTTATTTTTTTCTACATGGGGTTACGCCTGCCAACATTACTAGTAAATTTTACTTTAAATTCCTAAATTCACATTTATCCGAATATCAAAAAGACATCAGATTTTTGGGGTGGAACAGTAAACAATTAATTAAATTCGGGGTGCTCTACTTTTGAAACTGGAACTACCACTGTGTTTCTAGGGAAAATGTATAGCTTACAACTACAATTACCTGAAAAGACCAGAAATTCTGATCTCTGGCACAACTGGGCTTAAAGTGATTTAGGGGCTAGAAAGACTTTGAGAAAAAAACAGACAAAGAAAGATCTTGAATTGAAAGAAGAAGGTACTTGATTAGAGGGAAATCATACATTTTTCTCTGCCTGGTACTGATAAGGTCTCAGTGGTAGAATGTTATTCAGAGTGCAGGATTTTATTTCAAGAAATGGACTGAAATTTCAGAGAACAAGAATGATGTGTGAATACATAGTCCATAAGGAAAGAGTGAATTAATTAGGATTTTCAGCCTGAAGCAGAGAAGGCTGGAATTCTGCTCACAGTAACAGTCTCATATTTTCTAGGCTTCTGCAGAGATAGAGCTCTTCCATGGCTGTGTCTGTGAAGGCTAAAATAAAAAGAAATAGGATAACAGTGCAGTCAGACATTAGGACTGGATGTTAGGAAAGTTTCCCAAAGCAGAACAGGCAGAGAAGCACAGCCAGGAAATGTCAGGAGGTAAATTGCTTCAAGGAAATAGAAGCAGAGGAGCTGAGGAACAGGAACAAGGAAAGATTAAAAAGAAGAAGGAAGAAACACCAAACTGGGCAGAATTACCATAAATAAAGGGAGATGTGTCTGAGATGATGAGGGGATGCTTAAGCAGAAGGGGTGGTGCAATGAGGAGTAATAAAGAGAATCCTGTAAGAGCAGCAGGAGATGGGGAAAGCAATAGTGCAGGCAAGTAGGTTGAGAATAAAAAGAAATTTGCGAAATGTTAAAGAAGTTAGAGTTAGAGGAGAAGGAAAAATGCAAGCTAGGAATAAGAGGTTTGGTTATATTTCATCTGGAGTCTCACAGAAGATGCAGTAAGCAATTCAATGAAGATCCTTCCAATAATATTTTAATTCTGAGTCCTAATCGCTTTCCTCTGCAAGAATTTACTGCCAAAAATCTGCTTTTACCTGAGATTATGCTCAATTTTTGCTTTGAACCTTCAATTTAAGAAAATTGGAGTAAAATTCAGCTGATTCCCTTACTTTATACTTTACCTTGAAGCTCTGCAGAAAGCTTATACCTTATGCTAAAGGTTTGTTTAGAACCACAGCCTCTCCTACGTCAATTAGAAAATTTTATATTTGTACCAATCCTAAACCAGCTTAAAGTCATAGAAAATTTGGAATGAAGAAGTGTCATAAATTTCAGACACTGTAATCTCTTCTCTTACTGGAAGTTTGAGTATCTCTTTTAAACTCTAAGGGTAAATGTCCACTTTTCCTTTGCAAAGCACGTGCCAAAGCCTGGCCTCACCAAGATAACTTAGCTGGCCTGTGTTACACAGAATGCTACGCTTGAAGGGGAAACAGAACATTTTTTATTTCCTAAGTTTCTCTATATAGGTGATATAAATGAGTATGCAGATTGTGGAATGGTTCATATTTTACGTATTCAAGCTCTGGTAATAGGTGGGAACAATATGAATTGTGCTTATGTACTGAAGGAAGCCTGGTTACAAAGCCTGTCTTTGATAACACTCCTCATTTTGTAAGCTGTATGACATGTCAATTTACTGGTTTTGTTTTGGAGACTGAGAATGTTGGATTGAAGCTTCAAGATCACAAGAAAGGTTAAAACAGAAGAACTGTTGATTTCTTTCTTCCCCGGGTGTAAATATCCTCACATAGCAGAGGGTGACACCCTGTATTATCTGGAAATAGAGATTCCTGTTGTACATTCCTTTTACAGAGGATGGCTTGGTTGTTACGGTATTTGTCTGCAATGTGGACAGCGTGGCTTTAAACATTGTTACACTGCTACAAACATTGTGGATGACCTTGGGAAAAATTGTTCAGACCCAGATCCTCAACATTACTTTGATGCCTTGTGTTTGTGGGGCTGACAAAGTCTGAATTTCAAGCGTTTTCTGTTTAATGAGCTGTTTGCAAACACCTTCATACAGGCAAAGCACAAACTATTAGGTCATCTACTATCTCTATTCTTCAGCTACGTTTTTGGATATTTATTCAGTGCTTGCTATGATTGGTGTCCAACAAGTCACTTCCACAGCACAAAATGATCTGGGTAACATGCAAAAGAATAAGGTTTGACATTGCATTTTTACCTGTGTAGTGAATTAAAGGTCAGTATGAGCTATTATCTGTTATTACCTGAGTATATTATTTAAATAATAGTATTAAAAGTCCAATAATATAGATTTTCTACAGACAAGCTCTAGAAGTAGTTTAGACAAAATTCAGCTGCTTCTAATCAAACTAAGAACTCTACAAGAATTTAAAAACCATATTACCTCATTTACACAATACAATGGCAGATGGTAATAAAAAACTGTGTCAGTAAAATACATACTGAAGGTTCAGCTGAGAAGACTTTTTTTTAATTCTAGTTGTGATATAGTCTTTGTCTTGGTTGCTCAAGAAAAATCTCCTACCAATAGTAACTGGCAGTTTTCAGAGGTTTTAAAAATGTCTCTTGTTCTGAGATATAACCTTTAGGAATGAGACTCTGAGAGTCAGTCTGTGCATTTGACCCTCCATTACTGCAGCCAGAGCCACATCACCCAGTTTTTCTCAGACAGGGTCTCTGTCACTCTGTCTTCAGCACAGTCTACGCTGCAAGAAGCTTTCTGCTCTGTTTATGCTGCTTTTACCAGCACAGCTCATGGTGCACCCCAGGGAATATTTAGTCCTTTATCAGTATAAGTGCATCTACACTGGGGCTTTGGGTACAGAAGAAGGGACTTCCTTCATATCCTCAGGGGAATTATTTCACATAATTTCATTATTTCACATTTCCCGTTAGCAACTCCCCTAATAAAACACACCTACCAGAGGGGTATCTCTGAAATTCATCATTTCACTAATTAGAAACTTTATAATTTGCAGATAAGAATTATGACTGATCAGCTTATATCCATATATTCTGAGCCAGGATAGTTTCTGAGCCCAAGCAGTTCAGTTTATTCTGTGGTGTGACCCTCAAGAAATTCACAGTGTGCTGTTCTTGTAGGATTGGTCTTTCCTTTTATTCAGAACAATAAAAATTAGAGAATTCAGTTTTCAATTTGTGGGGGTTTTTGGATGGTAAATATTCTGACTGTAATGGCTTTTAGAGCATTAAATGTCATATGAGTATTGCAAATACAAACAAGGAGATCAAGGTTAAAAGTTACAAAGAGAATGAAGTGGTTGAAGAGAAAAATCTAGCTCACCTTTGCTAGTTCTGGATACAAAATGTGGAAAAGCAGAAAAAAACCAGAGAATTTCAGCTGACAAGGGAATAGTTCACACTTGTTGACTGCTTCTCTAGTGGTCAGGGTTTAAAGGTGTGACAGCAGAATTCCTTTTGAATGAAGATTTGACAGAAAATCTTCATCTTTTTCCTTCAGTCTCTCACCTTCACAGTATCAAGAATGAGGGAAAAGCATGGTGTTTTTGGGGGAGAAGCTGATAATGGCTTAGAATGCCAGCTGAGAAAAACCAAGGGATTTTATTGCAGCAGGGCACTGGACATGCTTGACAGAGATGCTCCAGTCCCATCAGCATCTCTGTCACCCTCTGCTGGACCCACTCCAGGAGCTCTGTGTCTCTCTTGTCCTGAGGACCCCAAAACTGGACACTGCACTCCAGATGTGGCCTCACCAGGGCTGTAATTACTCATCCTGACAATTTGAGTTCAACATGTAGAAATCAGCCTTGAAATATGAAGGTAGAAATGACACACCTGTATGTTCAGGTGTGTGGTCAGGCCAATCTTTCTGGTGGAACTATTCAGTTCACACAATTCCCATTATCCCACTGAGCTGAAGCCACAATGGAGTGAAAAATACCTTTTTCTATGGCTGTTCAACTGAACTAATAGCTCAATAAATGCTGTTCTTGATAAAAAATAAAAAAAAATCACATACGCATCTAGTATTATCTGCAGTAGTAAACACTAATTAAATAATAAAGTCATTAAGAATACATTAATTTTGTTCATGCATCAGGGCTTCCTAATGGATGGTGGCCAAGATGAATGGAAAAAACCCATGGAATAGTCTGGTGAAGAGGCAATAATGTTGGGATGAGAGTTTTACCTGGATGGAAAGCCTGAAAGATATTGTTACATGTGGAAAATACCAAATGTTCAGATATTTCCTGAGCACCTGTCTGCAAGGACATGGATTGAGTCTTTGGTCTGACCTTGCTTTTGTGGATGAAAGGGTGACTGAATTGGGTGGGTCCACTTCTGCTCTCCCATCTACAGCTGCAATGGGCTGAGTGTGGATTGAGATCAGGGCAGGGAAACTTTTTAAAATAAGTTTAAAACTTATTTAATTCCCATAAGAAAAAACAATAAAGTGTAAGATGCATTAATTATTGGCTGCAGGTCTCTAAAGAGAGCACTCAGACATTTCATCTGATTAGCTTCAAAATAAATTAAGATTCTTAACCCCACCTCACAAGTAGGGTCTGAACCTCAAGTAACAGAGTCAAATGAAAAACCATCCAGCAAGCTCTTGCTCTGACCACCAGCCAGCACTGCCACAGTCATTACAGTATATAGATAGCATACTGTAAATTCCTGTGAAAAGAAACTGTGGCTTTATTACTTCAATAATCTCAAAATCCAATTCTGATTTTGCTGGTATGGTGTCAGTGCTGTGAATCTATCTCATCCAAGTTGGTTTCTCTTCAATTTTTCAATCTGACTTGTCCAGGGAGACGAGGTGACATTTCTCCTTGTTTTGTTTTTGGGTTTTTTTTTATTATTTCTTCTTCCTCTGTCACAACCCTCTAAAACAATACTTTAGAAAATGACAGAGAAGCAACGTTTGTAAAATGTCATGATCACAAACAATCAGAGTGATTGCATGCTACATTTATTGTACATCAATGTCCCCTGCCATCAGCTGCCTGTTGAAGGCACAAGTCCACGAAGTGAAGCAGGACTTGTTCTCAAAATGAGTTGTCTTAACAACTTCTTGCTTTGTTTTTGCAGTAGAGCTAGAGCTGAACTAATTATTTAAATACTGCATTAGGAACATTCACTTTTTATTTGAGTTGTTTGTAGTTGTTTGCAATTATTTGCCAAGCATTTTTGTCTGGTCTTAATCCCTTCTTTGGCAATTCATTACTGAGGTTGTCTGAGCCCTGTAATGTGATTTTCTTTCTGCTTCTAGACTGGGTGTACTGGCTTTTTTAAAAAGGGAAGACTAATGAATTGTCAAATTTGAAGCCAAAATATCAGCTAACTTGCTATTAGTTTCACAAGTTAGGTGTAGCAGTCAGAATTTGTGAGTATAACAAACAAGAAATCTCCCAAATCAAAGTAAATCACACTGATTGCTTTCAGAAAAATACAAACAAATTCATCAAAAATGCCATCTGTTCAAGCATTTTAGCATAGCTGGTGTCTATGATCCATGACTTTTTTTTACATTATCTAAAACACTCATGAGTCAGAACAGACATAAGTCTTTCCTAAGATTTCCAGTGCATTTTTAAGGCGAAGAATCAAGGAATAAAGAAATTCTTAAGTACATGGTGATGCTTCTCCTTGTGGCATCTTAAAGATGTGCTGCTGCTTCTTGTGGCACCTTGGACATGCAGTAATATTTCTCCTTGTGGCATAATTTACTTTATATGTCTTTATATGCAGTAGTTACATGGCCCCCCAGGCACATGTAAATCAGAAGGATAGTTGTGATCCTGAGAGCTCACTGCAATTTAGCCCCAGCTCTCTTGGAGGTGAGTTCCAGTCCCTGTGGGCTCAGCACCCAGAGCAGTGGGGGCACTGCTGACAGAATTGTTGGACTCATCTTTGGCATCAGAAAATTTCCAGTGATGGTTTCTTTCTGTAGTAATTTGCTTCAGTTTCTGGAAGGATCCATCCAGGAAAATGGAAATTTTTGCACAAAAATCCAGAACTGTCTCTCACACTTGTGTCACAAAAATCCCAGTAGCTGCATTTCTATAATTATTTTCCAGGAAAGTCAAGCACAGTAATGACTTCAATTTGAAATTTGCATCTGTCCTGTGATAAATACGTTGAGAAAAGCCTTATCTTTGTATTCATATTTGTGCCCTTAATTGCAATCAATATGGTGTGAAACAATTTGATTCCTGCATATACTGCATTATCTACTATAAGTATAAACTACAGTGCAGATTATGCAAATGCTGTTATATAAGGGCAGCAGTTACTGCAGTGTCTTCCTTGGTATATATCAGTGTACAGTAGCAATTAAACAGTATAGTGAAGCCATAGCAATTACCATTCTAAATTATAATAAGCAATTCAATATACACTATAGGATAAATCATTTCCTTATAGCAACCACTGTATATGTGCTTCAGTTTTTATTCTAAAGCCTTTATTACTTGTCATCTGAACACTGTGCCACATGATTTATACTGCATGCTTGTACTTTCAATGCATATTTATTATATGACTTCTTCAAAAAATGCCTGTAATGATTGTAACTGTGTTAACTTATTATGAGTTTGCAGTGATATACTGAAAAAAGAAATCCGTGGCATACTGGGAAGGAGAGGTACTCTGTGAGTTATTTTTTGTATTTAAATCCACCCAGAACTGGACATAACCTTCACATAATCTGAAGCTTAATAAAGCTACCTCCCCATAATTTTAAGGGATTTAATTCAGAATCAAACACATGAACTACTAAGCTAAATTCTATTCCATTTTAGAATCAGCTTTCTTTCTTGCTAGTAAACAGAATCCCACTAAAACTTGTGCATGATTTTAATTACAGATAAGTTTCTCTTTAAAGGCCACAGCATTCATGCTCAGGTTGCTAAGCTGAATTCAATACATCTATATGTTAAAGGTAGCAAGCTAATGTGTAAACAGGGAAAATATTGGAACCAATTGCTGTTAATTTGGTTTTGATCAATTCACATTGACTGCACTTTACATGCAAATGAGAAGTGTGTTGGATTATTCCATCTGAAAATAGCTGAGATAATGAACTCTTTTTAAAAATTAAAAAATAAATAAATGAAGCTGCAGAAAGAGAAGTGGAAAGGCCTGTGTTCAAAGAGAAACAAAGAATTACTGAACAATTACAACTTAGTATTGCTCAGGGTAGTACAGACTTATGGAGCTGTTGTGCAAGGGCTCAAGATAGTAAATTCTAGATCTTATTTAGAGTATCATTATTTCTTATGTGTTAGGACTACTGAAAATTGATAGTCAAATTTAAAATAACTTTGAAAACTTTGCATAAACCAGGTAAATGTGGAAAAGCAAGTATAACGTAAAAACAGATAAAAAGAAAAAACAATAAATGTGGAAACTGCCATTTGGTAATATCAAATCCCCACAAAAAATTTGTTTTATGGCTGGATATCAGGTCAAAAGTACATTCTGTTCTTCAACTTTACATGTCTGTAGTCCCATCAAAGTAGGTAAAATATTTTGCATTCATGGCAGTTGAGCTTTCTGGAGAGCAAGGGAGCTTTTAACATCCTAATAACTTGAACAGCACTGCAAAACATATGAAGACACTTTTTTGAACATTAATTCTTTCCTCAGTACTAATATTACCTTAAATGACCCAGAAAAGGAAATAACCAAAATTGTGAGGAGTTATGCAAACAAGAAGGACATAGGTGGTTAAGCTAGAAACATGACAGGAAATTAGCAAATGAGATGAAGTCTTGAAAAATGCAGAATTGGACACTAATCCAGAAGGAAAATAACCAAAGCAGATCTCAGATCAGGAGAAGAAAATCTGGAAAACAATAATTACCCAGAAGTATATTACACATGAAATAATGTTCTTAGAAGTACGTGGGTTTTAGCATGATAGTTCAGGTCATAGAGAAATTGGAGAGTTCCACTTAAAAACATGTAAAAAGGAAACATCCATGGAGGTATGAGAAAGTTGGCAAGTTGTGTGGCTCAGTCTGCAGCTTCAGCATCTTCTCATTTGGAGCAGGATCTTTGATTGGGAGCAGGATAGATATGGCAGTTGTAATCAGTAAACAACTGATTCAGCTGGTTTGTGTGCCAAATTAATATATTCTCTGTGTTTCAGTTATTCTTGCTAACTTCCAAAATGCCAACCACCTCCTCGAAAGATCTGAGATGTATAAAAAGGATGTGGTTTCTTATCATCATACTCCTCTTTTACAGCTCATGAGGGAGGATTCAGTTATGAGAACAATATTGGATTATTTTGTCAAAAAATGTCAAAGTTCAAATATTCTTGAAATACTTGGTTAAAAAAGTTTAGAAAATTGACCTTTTAAGTTGTTCTTGGTCCTCCCTGTATTTTTTACTTAAAAGCCCTATTGGATTTTTGCTTTCTGCATGCTGACAGTCTGCAGGCTCATAAGCTTCTCGCTGATTTTTCTGGGTGTGGATTCAGGTGGCATACAGCAATGAAAATTTTGTGTATGGCTCTGAGCACTAAATTCCATTTAGCTAGAAAATAAGCATAGTTTAAACAAAGCAAACTGAAGGATTGGATCATGTCAACTCTGATATACAGTTTCTATCTCTTTGCATGAGAGGAAGAATTCATCTCTGTCATCTTGAGCACTCTGCCAAGGCTGCTGGCAAGGCATCTGTGGAGTTTGTGCTATGGTGCAGGTTTCTGTCTGCTGACCTAGACCATAACCCTCAAAATTCACAGGCAGGTCTATTAAGGCTTCTCTTGGGATACGTGTGACAGAGCAGTAACTCTGTTTTATGATTGCAACACCAAATGCTTTCAGAATGGCTTTCAAATCTGAGGCAAAATGACCAATATCTAGGACATAGGAGAGTTTGCATAACTTCTAAGGAATATTTCCATGAAGCACCTACTTGATGAGTCTGTGTGGTGCTGTATGGGGCTCCGGAAACTTCCTTGATTCCTTTTCAGATGCCTCATGTTTACATTGAATTTCTTGCATGTAAATGCTCTCTCCTGAGGCTTGGTATGTTTCCATAGGGTCACAAAGTAGAAGATAAGAACAGAAGCAAAAGGCCTGTCTGACTGGATGCCTATTTATTCCATTGCTTCAGAGGAAAGGTCCTTATGGTGGCTGTCCATGCAGGTTCTGAGGAGTTGTTACTGTGGTTGTGCAAGCAGGGAGGGATCTGTTTCTGTAGTGTTATCCTAACTAAAAGCTGTTGTGTAATATGAACCTCCTTACAACATAAAAAATTTGTCCCGGTCATTCTGGAACTTTCTTAAGATAAAAGTCATAATATCATCTTCTACAAGAAAGACATTATGGTAGTAACACTGAAAAATAATTGCTGATATACCTGAGAATTTACAAACCTTATAAAGAGTTTCTCTGGAATATCCTGCACATGGGCCTCCAGACTCCTTTGGCAGTGTGTCCTGTTTGTGATGTTTGTGCCATGTCATGGACGCCAGTTCCCCAAGCTTGCTGAGTTTGCTGTCTGTTGGTCCAGTTAGTGCCTGACCTACCCAGTGAGTTCTGGAGATACTATTAGCTAATCCATCCTCAGCTGGATTTAATTGGAATGATTATTTTGTGGGCTGTCCTATAAAGCCCCTCTGTCTCTTTGGATGGCATTTCTTTCCATCAAAGGTGATCTCAATTGCTCATTTTTTGGGACAATGGCTTCTGAAATCTTGAATCATAACATGCCCTTTTCATTGCCATATTTTTTTATTCTCCATCTCTAAGTTCTTATCCTCAATGGCAGATTTTAACACAACCAACAGTCTTGTTTCCTTTTCACTTTTTTCTAATTGCCAATGGCTTTTCTTTCTCTGCTTATGTCATCCTTTCTTATCACATGCTGGCCCATCTAGATTGAAAATAACAAAAAGTTCTACTTGTTTTTGAGGTGATAACCTACCTCATCTGCTGCTGCAGCAATGATTAATCGATCTGAGCTACTGGTCAGTCACCCCTTATGCTGTGCTGACACCAATGGTACTTGGTAAATGTATGCAAGAAACGTGCAATCCATTTGTGGGGTTTGCCATGGGGTGTCACATCCCAGATTCTGCTTTTTTGTTAATTTTGACCTTCAAACCTCAGTGTTTCCCCTGGCTGAGGCCCCTTGATCTTAGTATTTTGGATTCCTTGTTTGTATGTTTTTTTCCCAAAACATTTCTGGACTAGGTGATGTCTTTTGGTGGAGAAATTCTCATTCTTTTGTCTAAGAGTAATTTTCGTTTTATGCTGTAATTGGTTATAGTGTCTTGTGTCCTTTGGCATGGAGCCACATCCCACCTTGATTTTCTTGTTTGGGATTGGCCTGGCATGATTTGTTTTTTGCCTTAAATCAATTAGATCTGTTTCTCTTTCCTGTTTTTGTTTGGTTTTTTTTCCCTTCCATTTTTCTAGATTCTCTTAAAAAGATTCCATTTTCCTTCACTACACAACTACAGAAAACAGAGCCAGGAGCTGAACCAGCAATAGATAACTCCCTGTCTTTTTCTAGTACTTTCTGCTTAGAGATGGTCTGCTAGCCTACACCTTTTTCCCCCCAAAGGCTCATCTTTAACCAGTGTCATTGTTCCAGTATTACTGCTTGGTTTGTTTTTTTTCAGTTGACTTTGCTATTTTTGGGTGCAGTTTTCCTTCACACAAAGACCTTCTTCCAAAGACTGCAGTATATAGGGGGATTTATTTATAATTGTTTTATTTCTAGGTGGACTGGGGGAGTAGATTGTCTTATATTGCCAGTGTCATTTAAAATAGCAATAGTATAAAGCAAAATAAGGTCTTTTAATTTTTAGTGACATTTATTGTAATTTTGAATGCATTATGTCTTTGGTGAAACTCTTGTTCCATTAATAGAATGTTTTCTTATTTCTTCTCCCCTCCTATAAAAGTTTACTTATAATAATTTTGTAAACCTTGCAGCAAAATATAGGTGCCAGGCCTTGAAAGTCTTTTACAGTGGTTTTTAACAATGTACATACTGCAGGTATGTGATTTTTCACTGGTAAATGAAAATGCCAGGAACTTACCGTAGGTTACTACAACTTTGCCTGCAATAACTTTAAATCCCATTATGATCATCTCATTTTACAGCATGCTTTGTTTCTAAGAGCAATATGTCAAGGGAATAGCATGGCAGTTTCTATCCTTGGGAGTAAAGATTTCTGAGCAAGTACAGCAGTCTTACACAGAAGGGAAAAGGCAGCAGAGGATGAGTGTTTAAGCCCTGGGTCATCTCCTGGGAGTCCCTGGCTTTCCCTGTATTGCATAATATATAATTTAAATCTATTTACACTGAATACTTTTATAATGCTTTATCTGTGGTTGTCCAGGAGAGAAGAAGAAGAGGAGCCACATGAGGAAGTCACAGCTGTTCTGGGGGTAGATATGTAATCCAGGACCTGGATATGCTTCAGCATGTTCCATATTTTATATAAAGCAGTAGCTCCTCCATGGGAATTCAGAGCAGTGCATGAGATTTTCTCCAGCATCAAAGGTGGTGTAAAATGCAGATAAAGAGAGCAACAAGCAACTGTGCTATGGAAGGTCAATTATCATACTTATTCTACATAAGCATGGTTTTTAACATGTCTTATGGCCTTGATTCTCTCTCCATCTTCTATATTTTTGAGCTGATAAAGGAGTGAATTCCAGAACTATGAAAAATCCTGCTTGAATTTCAGACTTTCTAACATACAAACCCTAGATGCCTATCTGCTGTTGTTCCAAAATGAAATACACCCATACCACTCTGAGCTCTTCAATACATAAGGATTTAATCTGCTTTGAGAACTGTGGTTTACTTTCCTCATGCTGAAAATGTTGCAGAGCAGGGTATTTTGGTCACTTTAATGGGCAGAATCAGCATAATATCACAAAGGGCTGCTCCGAAGCACCAGGATGGTTTTCAATGCATAGAATTAATGTGGGCAAAAGTGGGAAGAAGTGATTACTAGAATGAACTTGAACCTGCAGTGCCTTCTTGAGGGTAATCTGTGTGCTAGGTTTGTTTGCTTGTGTTTCAATGCTGATTCCAAACCTCATGTTGGTTCAAGAGATTGAAATGAATAAATTATTCATAAGGTTTTCTTAATTTAACTTTTTGATTCCATCCTAACAAGGCATAGCTATGCAGTTGATGAAAATATATCTGCATTAAAAATTTGGAACATTATAAAAAGAAAAGAGAATACAGTGTTTAGGATAAATCCAGACAAAGCAGCTTCATTCCCTGAATTTCAAACTGTTGTCTTTCAATTTTATTGAGAAATCAAGGTTTTATCCTTATTTCCAAATTCAGAAATTTTTTAAATAAGTAGTTTATTCCATGAAGCATATCAAAATGTTTTGGGGTTTAGGAGCTTTTTCTTTCTCATCTTACAACAGCAGCAGATATTTTTACATTTTAGAACCTCTCTTGTAGTATCAGCAGCTCAAACATTTCAGCACTATATATTTGAAAGTGAAATGATCAACAAAACTAAAGCTGACACTATGGATGTCTTTCCCTTGCCAAAACTGAGGGACTTGAATGAAGGTATAGGGAGATTTGAAAGAATGCAGTGCTATATATAGGCTTTTCATAATTAGAATAAATTAGTCAAATAAATTTTCTTATATCTCTTTAAATAAAAGTAAGAACATAGAGCGTCTTTAAGATTTTATTCCCAATAATGGGGAATAGCCTAAGGGCTGTGTTTGAGAATTAAGGAATCCAGCTCCCCTTTCTTAGGTGGTCTGCAGATCACCTGCTGCTGGAAGCTTGTGACCAGCTTTGTTTCTGGCTTCTGAGAAGAATTATTCCTTCCACACTGCAGGCAAGTTTCTGGCACAGGACTGATTTTTCCTTAAAGTTCAAAATTTTTGGACTAGCTTTGTTACCCCATCACACACTTATTTATACTAAAATCCTGACTACGTAATATAGGGAGTATTGCTGTGAAAGCTGTATGAAATATTCCAAGTTAAAAGCAAAGTCAACCTCTCAGTGAGACTTCCCAGGTAAGACCTTGGATTGGAGATTGCTGTTGATGGAAGAACAGCCATTGCAAAAATCCAGATCTGTATCTCCCAGAGCTTTGAAGCTGATGCTTCAGCCCATATTCCCTGGGGATGATGTCTGCAAAATGGTCCCAACCTCACCCTATCTGCCTCATCTCATTGCTCATCTGCTGGGGAACACGAGCTGAATCAGGACAGCAAAATGACCCACAATTTATACCGTGTTTCTTTTGGCTTCCCAGAGGAACTAGCTTTAACATTTGACAAAATCAGTGTAGCAACTTGTTGTATGAAGCAGAAACACCAAGATCAATTTTAGACTATAATGATGGGGTTTAAATGTCCTCAAAATACCATTAAAGGTATATTTTTTCCTAATATACTATAAAAAAAATAGACTTGAACATTGTTGTTAGTTGATATGGTGAAACTGATAACAATAATCCAGTGAAGGATGTGTCCATGCTAAATCCTTTTGTAGAGAATTTTCACTTCTTATTTTTTCCAATTACACATTTTCATTCTTCTAATAGGTTAAGAAAAGCTTGGATTCCTTAATAGGTGTCTGCACAGCATGTGGTCTTGACAGAGCTAGGAACAACAATTGCTATGTTTTTAAAATGGAATGCTTTGTAAATTGTTAGATTAACCATAATTTTAATATAAATTTTTTTTTGCAAGTATAGGTTTGATAGTTCACAATAACGTGTAAATGTTAAATTAAGCTAACCTATTTGTTTTTGTCTTGGCACAATTTCACAAAATATGAAACCATTTTTATAACAGCATGGGGCTAATACTCTGATTATCTTTCCATGTAGAGCCAGAAAAAGGCAAATCAGGAAAGAAGCCTGTGAAGATTTTTGTAATGGAATAAGCTTAAAAGTAAAATTTCATGCCAAGCAATTTGCACTATATTTTTCAGTCTCACGCTGTAGTTGTAAATGAAACTTATTTCCAAGTCATAGAATAATAGAATCATAGAACAGTTTGTGTTGGAAAGGACCTTAAGGATCATCTCATTCCAACCCCCTGCCATGGGCAGGGACCCCTTTCACTGCTCAGATCCCCATCCAGTCTGGCCATGAATTCTTCCAGGAGAGGGAAAAATCAACACCCCATCAGTCTGTCCTCACCTGTCCCCACAGACACAGATGGACGTGTACCTTTGTGTCACTTCATGTATATTTTATTTTCTGCATCAAGATGAAATTTTTAAAGAAAAACTTTATCCAGAATAAACCATGATGTGGAGGAACTTCAGAAACTCAGGAACTTCTTGTCTTCTTGCTCTAGGAAAATCTTAGAGTTTTGTCTTCTTTTTAGAATTCACTGAGTTCACAGAGGATTGAGTACCCTCTGGAAGCAACTTTGGCTGGTGGCGTCCTCCAGGCTTCTTTTTGTTTCTTAAATATTAACTTATGACTCCCATTTCAGGCAAACCTTACAGATGCAAGTAATCCTCCAGTATTGATTTTATGTAATCAGGGCCAGTTTGCATCCCATGAATGTGGCAGAACTAGATTCTCTGCTGCGTAGTGCATCACTGAATCTCACCTTCATCTCCTTCATCTTCAGATGGATTCAATCACTGATCTATAGCTAGCCATGGTACTGTCCAGCTTCAGAAAATACATTCTTTTTATTGTCACTGCAGATGTGCATGTTCAGTTGAAGTCAGCTGAGGTGAAACAGTAATAGAAGGATACAACAGGGGAGAGTTCCTGAGGGCATAGACTCTGACTTTGCTAGAGGAGGCTTAGGGAGATCTGATGTTGTCCCAAACCTCATAGGAAGGTTTCTTTGCAGGTTTCAGTGAATTCATCCCATTAAAGAGAGGTGCACAGGCAGACCATGACAACTCTTCTGTTTGTAGCTGACCTCTTTGAATATGATAGACTTAGTGTTTATCTTTCCCAAAAGAACACTGTTGATATCAAGGACTCCTCAGTCTTGTTGGCCAGGGCTTGGTGAAGTCCAGTGACTGGGAACTGAGGTTGGAGAAATTTAGTCTGCAATGCCCAAGCTGTGAAAGCATAAATGCAAGTGAAACCAGGATGACATCAGCATGGCTGCTGCACCTTGAGGGTAAACAGCTGCTTACATCTGGCTTCTTGATACTTTGGCCTGTGGGCATACAGAAGCAGCAGGTCAGGTTATGCAATCACACTTGGCCCTTCTGGTCCTTTTCCTGAAGGACTCTGGTCTCAATCACAACTCTTGCAATTAATTTCCCAGATAGATCTTGCCAGTTGACCTTCATAGTGTGACATCACTGATGAATTTACTCAATGCACAACTTAACTTCTGTGATGGTATTGTTGTATTGCTTCTCTGTCACCCAAAATGCCAGAGGCTGGCTGTTGAGGAGTCATGACACCAAGCAGGTACACCTGTACTCAGGTGGCACAGGTGATTCTGTCAAGTGTTTAGCTGAAGTCACTTTGGCCTAAAAATTTCCTTGCAAGCCTAATTGGAACTGGTGTATGAAAATCTGTGGTCTTTCTTTGCAGCATGAAGAATGGTTTTGTCACTGGACACATCAAATTACCCCAGCATCATTTCTGGACTCTTGTCTGGGTTTCTGCTTGTTGCACGCATTCCTGTTTCAGAGGAATGGAGACAAAAGAATCAACATTGTTCTGGACTAGTAACAGGATGTCTGAATGACACTGATTTGCCAGACAAATATTGGGGAGATTAGAAGAACTAGAATCACTTACCTTCTAAACTTCTGTGAAGTTCATTAGAAAAATTGCCTATTTTCCACAGCATGCTAACCACCAGATAGAGAAGGATGGAGTGGTGTGCTCTGCATTTTGACTAGAACTCGCTGTTTCATTAAAACTATTAAATTTTACATCAGTATTTCTTAGTAGTAGTGGCAGATCACAAAACACTGTATGTTCCTCATATTCATGGAATGGTTTTGGATGACTTAGCTTCAGGAAGCATGGTGGAAGTTGTTGCACTAAGTGTTAGAGCAAACTTTGATCCATCAGACACCGTGATGTTGCTTCTTCTGAAAGATCTGTGTCCTATTGTCATGAAGAGCCCAATCCAGAGCCAGTTAAAGAAAACATGATGGTTTTGACTCATCATAGGAAACCAGGAGCTGAAAGCATTGGATATTTTCTTGGATCTATGTTTTCCTGGTCTTCTGTTTCTTTTTACAGGGGCAGTAGCTGAGGTCAGATTGATGAGAAAACCACATTTATTTTATCATTTGCAAATTTTAATGCTAGCAGCAAGTTCTGGGGCATACTGTGGGCTAAGAATGTGGTTAGAAAACAATCTGGGGTGGTTTATGGGGAGCATCATGATTTTTTTCTTTTGCTACAGCTCACAGGTTTGCTCATCAGCAAATGGATTAATTGGACATATTTCAGTGTGTTTTCACAAAAATGGTTGAGCTATATGATGCTCCCTCATGCACTTTCTTTTTCCTGCAAACTGCCATCATCAGTGATTTGGAAGTGTAGAAAATAGTATTATAAGGGAACAGATGCGAACAAAAGGGGTGAAATTGAATGTATTAGTATTCAGCGGTCTGCTTTTGATTACCTCTGACTGGAAAATATTTGGAAGCCACCAGGGTCCCCTCAAGTGTTATGATTTCGTAAATTCAGCCCTCGTGTGTTGGGATTCAGGCTCCCTTATTGAAATTGAATTGATATTTTGTAAACTTCATTTGTGAATAATGTGATCTGACAGGGACAAATGCGAGGGAGAATTGTTTTCAAACCTCCTCCAAATGAAACTTATTATTGGGTAAATACGGATTTCTTTGTCTCTTTTCCTCTCTTTCTATCCTGAGCGTCTTCATGGCCTGAATATGTATCAACTTTTCCAAGGTAATTGAATTGATTCAGTCATGTGTGGGCAACAGAAATGGGCAATAGAATATATTCCTGATGGGGAAAAATTGAAAAGTAGAAGGATTTCTACTCAGGTGCAGGGCTGGGAGGGTCACAGTGCTATCAGAGGAGAGAGATACACAGGAGCTTCTTTCTGATTATCTCAGCTTTGGCCATTCTCTCCCTCAATAATCGCCCCCTGATATAACGCCGGCTTTCCAATTTTGCTGGCCAGCACCATGCCTCAGATGTGTTACATATTAATTTCCCTTTGCAGAAAATTTGCCAAGCTTTAGCTCAAATTCAGTTAGTCGGATTGATGAAAGTGGCAAAAGGATACGACATTTACTGATTCTCCCTTTTCACCTTTGATTAACTCAACCTGTGAATTATTCTTGCCCTGTCAGTGTGCCATTAAACGAGCTGGGGCCAAGGTTGCAAGTTCATACTTTCTGATGTAGCTGAGAGAAAATGCGTTGAGCCATGATTTGTCTGACAGAGACCTAGGATCATTTCAATGCTGTGTTGCCATTATTTTAACAGGTCAACCCTTGGTGAAATAAAGATACAAAAATAAACACACCATCTTCCTCCCCATAATCTTAATTTCTAGCTCATATCTCTGGCACCTGCTGGTTCCCAGTGGTTCCCTCATGGAAGAAGTCATAGTCCTTGTTCCAGATGGACTGGAAAAGTCCATCCCTCCCTCTACTGCTTAATATTTTCAAATTAAGTCTTGTTAGTCTGTAGTGTTTGTATCCCATAGGGATTGCTGCCACAGGCTGGAATCTATGTAGCTAAATTTTCCCCCTCTTTTTGTCTTTGCTCTGCCACCACATTTCATGTTTGATCTCTTCTGGAAACACCAATCCCTGGTGCTTCATAGTGCTATAGCATTTTACTCTATCAATGAAGCTGAAGGGAGAGAGCTTCCTTTCCATGTCTTCCTCTGTTACTGCACTGCTTTGACAAATCATCTCCAGGTTTCAGCTGCTTTTTTCACTTGATCAAAGTCTTAATTTGTTTCTTGTAAAGTTTGGGGGCTTTAGATGGTGCAATGGAAACTTTAATGTTGCCATTACAGCTTGTTTATTGGGGAGATTGTCAGTTTTGATTGTCAAGTTAGACAACATGTTTAAAAGACATTTTCCATAATGATGTTGGGCATGTATAGACTTTCCAAGATTCCAGATGTGTTTCAATCTTGTGCAGCATTGGTGACTGTAGCTTTGAGCTGAGGGGAAAGATTTGGGTTAAAGTGGCAGGAGGCAATTAAGTAATAACTTTTGCCCCTATATTTTCCTGTGAAAAGTGTACCATGAATAATTTGCCCTCTGCACCTTGCAGTAAGGATACATGGCTGGCAAACCCACCCTGATTTGTCTATATCACAGTGTCCTCATGCTGTCAGGAACTCATGGAAAACACCTCCATCCAGTTCTTGTGGTTTTTGAGTGGTTTCAGGAACTGAAATAGCAGTGAAACACAGTGAGAATGTCTGCTGTCATTAGCTGACCTTTCCATGCTACTTCTAATAAATCATTACCAAACACAGGAGAGATCTGGATTTGGTTCCATCTGTGCATGACTCAATAGGATTTTTACCAGAAATGTTCTCTAAGAGATTTATCATAAAATTATTCCTGTTTCCTTTTATTTTTCTCCCATAAGCTACATTTCTGGTTATACCCAAAGGCACAATTCGGAGCATGTCTGACGAGAATTCTCTTATCCTTTCTTAGGTTCATATCTGCCATTTGCAAATTAAGCACTTAAAGACATCCCTGAAATATCTAGTTTTAAAATATCTCCTTTCTAGGAGAACTGGAGTTGTGTTCAGAACTGCAGTCTTGTCTGCCTTAGTCTTTCTGTGCTATACATATTTCAGCTTATAGCTGTTGAGTAGAGAGAATTGTTGAAAGTAGAGAGCAGTGAGGAGAGGAATTGGTGTGCTGAACTCTCTGGGAAGGGTTTCCAGCTGACATGCAGGAAATATTGCTCGTGGCTCTTCCATCACTCAGTGAACACAATTGGCATTCTGTAATTTTCCACAACCAAACTGGGCTTCCCCAGGTCAACAGCCCGGATGTGCAGAATTGTCAAGACAAAGCATAAAACCCCCTCACAATAACCCCTGTGACTGAAAGTGTAATGTAGACATACTCCTAACAGCCATTCCTTGTAGAAAGTCACCTTTGGAAAGTACTAAAATCACTGACCATTAATAATGAGGCCTACATTGCAAATTGGGTTATTTTAACTACATCAAACAAATTTCTCAAATAGAAAAGAAATTATATGTGTCATGATAATGTTTTCTATCTTTATATAAGTTATTAATTTGTATACTTAAAAAAAAATTGAGTCTGCTCATAGGAACACTTTATATTCTCTCAGGCTTAAAAGAGCTCTAGCTATGGCCTGCTAACTCTTATGGCCATGAAGAATGCATGTCTTGGTTATAAATGGTATCCACTTTAGCTTCATAGCTTAGAGCTGAATAAACACAGAATCACTGAATTGTACTCAATGGCTCTGTTTATACTGTATTTTGTTAGCATCTGACATAAATCAAGTGTGATTTGATTGACTATACCCAAAGTAGAGCTGGAATAAAATAATGAGGGCGTTTGTTAGCAGAGCTGCCAGTCTTTAGTAGTAATGACATTTAACGTAATAGGTAGCTGGTAGGTTAAAATGTGCTTTTTATTTGTTGTACATACATTTTATAAAAGAAAGATGTAGTAAGGCCTAGGGTGCAATTTTTCACACCACCCCTCCAGATAGGAAGCTAATTAAAAACATGGCAAAAAACTGATCATGAATGAATGCATTGGCCATTGTTTAGTGTTATACAGAACTGTACAAAAAAGATCATTAAATTCCATTCATCACTTTGGCTTTAAATTGATGCAAAAGACTTGTGCTTCTGTGCATAAGGTGGAGGCTAAGTAGGAAGGGTATTAAATCAGTTTGAGAGTCTTAGGGAAGAAAATATTTAGCAAGAGAAATAATAAAGGACAGAATATGATAACATTGCTGTAAGGAGTGTTAGCTCATTTGTTTTGAATGTAATTCTGAAAGGTCAAGATGGAGGTAATATAAATGTTAATACTAAAATCCAGACGGTTTGAAGTTTTCAGTTGAAGCACTTGGTGTCATTGGAATAACCAAATAAATTTTTATTATATTCAGGTTTAAAAGTCTGTTTTATAAAAGTCTATTGCTTTAAATTTTAGAATTAATGACTTAAGAAATTGTAAAACACTGTTTTAAGGTGGAATTTAGTTAGAAGTTTACATTTTAGATTTTGCGTGGTTACTAATTTTTTTTTTTTTTAGTGTATTAAACCTCTTTTGAATGCTTCTCCAAGTATTGGCTGGAATAGCTGAACAGCCTGAGCAAGTGCACTTGGATGCTAATTAACTGATTTGCGTAAAGCTATTTTCTACAGGCATTGAGAGCATACAGTCATTATGGCCATAAAAATTGACTTCTGTTTGTTACACACATTTCTACCGGAGTCATAAAAATTATTCTTGGCTCTCATGTGTGCATGTAGCTACAAACTGCTATTAATGCTGCCACTTGCACTTTGTCATAAAATACTAATTGCCTATTGACCAGGTCACAGAATTTGGGCAAAAAGTATCTCTAATACAAATAATGAAGTCTGGAAACCATCCTGCCTCCTCTAACACTGCAGAGTGTGGTTCAAACCCTGAAAACAAATCCTGTGACCTGGACACGTGTTCCACAAAAGGGCGTGGGTCACAGTGGGGACTGTTTGCACAGTTTCATTCTTGACCTTCTCTTTGCAGCATCAGGGGATTTCCTTGAGGAAACGGTTTCCCTGAGCCTCAGTGCAGCCCTATAGAGGACAGAACAGACCTGGCAAGGCATCTGCATTCAAATAGCCAATCAAGCTGGATCCATGTCCCTCCTGCTGAACTTCATCCTGTGTTTATTCAGTATTGCTTGTATTCCTGACTAAGGCAAGTGCAACAGTGCTGAAAGCCCCAGAAATTTCAAGGGTTTGAGCAGGTATTAGGAGCTGGACTGCCACTGAATTAATGCACAGGAGTCCACTTTCATCCTGATACTGGGCAAAACTAAATTGCCCCCAAAAGAACTAAATTGTCCCTTACATTGCTTCCCCAGTAATGTCAGGCAAGATGATGAAGAGTAGGAAGGATAAGAGAAAGGAGAGTGAGACTTTCCAAACACCATCTTTGCAATGTGTTTGTGCTGCCATGTACCCACATGCCCTTTATTCACTGCTGTGCTCGGGTGGGCTGGCAGAGGTCTGGAGACAGGGGTGCAAGTGGGTCTGCTCGAGTCCTGTGCAGACAGGAGGGCTGGGGAGAAAGATGCAGCCAGAAATCCCTGTTCAAAGGAAACAAACTCACTCAATGACAGTTTTGCTCATTTGAGAACTACAATTAAAACTTACTCTGTCCTGAAATTGGTGCAAAGTATTACACTCATATTGGTCTGTATTGGAGATGTTCAATATCAAAATATCATTAGTTTGTCATGATAAGCATCCACTTCAGTGCAGCACACTGGGATAATGAGACTGGCACAGTATTTGGAGGGCAAAAAGGCCCAGGTTCTTTTCTATCCCTGGTGCTCTTTGGTTGATGGTGCTCCAGGAGACATCCAACAGATGAGAACACACAAGAGAGCCAGTGACAGACCTGGGGCTGTGGGCTGCAAGATGTTTTAATGAAAACATCAGCCATTTGGCACAGCTTGGTCCATTTCAGTAAGTAAATAAGTGAGTTTTGAGTTGATTTAATGAGTCACTTGAGGAAAACTTTACCAATGTTCAAAGACGGCTGCCTCTCTCAGAGGCACACATCTCCCCCACCTTCAGGGAGGTGGTGGAAGGAGAGGGGCTTTGGTCCTTCCTTCTGTTGCTATGGCTGGGAAGGAAGAGATGTTACTTCTAAGTGTCTAATAAACAATTTTTGTCTCTTTCATCAATGGATTACATAGCAGTACCTGACCACTGAACACCAAAAAAAAACACAGAAACCTGTGGCTGTTTGTAACTCTGGTTATGAACAGCTTCTCAAAGCAATTTGAAAGACTTTGGCAATAGAAGTACCAAGTGGAAAACAAACAGCTCTGGGTTGAATCACTTCATAAAGATGCTATTTATCCATGATAACAATCTCTTTTCTCACACACAGGCATTCTAGGTGCTACTTTATTGTCCCTAAGAGGTTAAAAATAAGAGTGATGCAAAAATACTCACTTCTAAAGATCAAGGCATCAAGTGACATATTTAGTGATGGGTTTTTCTTTTTTGGGGGGGGGTAATAAGGTTATAAATTTTAAAGTTTATAGCTTAAACTCATCCTTTGGTATCTCCATTTAGCTGCTAACTCAAGAGAGTGTTTCAGAGCTGTCTATAGCCCAGACAGTGCCACAGCATCTGTACAATGTCCTAAAAATCCATGATTTCAAAAATGTATTCCGAAGTCAGTATCTGTTTCAAACCATGATTGACTTAATCTGGCTTCCATGGGCTGAACATCCTCCTTGTTTTCCCGAAGTTAACAGAGTTGCATCAGAATGTGGTGAGCACCAGGAAAACCTGATCACTGGAAACAGTGGAAGAGACCATGAAACACAACTTGGTGGAGTAGTTCCAGATGTGTGACCAATTCTCTTAGTTATTATGGTGAAGCAGTGAAAATTAATGCCTCTCCCACTCTGTGTTTTGAAAGATGAACTAAATGGTTTGAAGTGCACATCTTGCTATCTCACCCAAAGTGCAAGAGGTGGGAAGGTGCAATTCCAGGTCACTCTTCATAGTGTCACAGCTAGTAACAGACAGCAGCAGATCTTTCCAAGATATCTCATCCTTAGAAATCCTGAGAAGTTTGGGTTTTTTCCAGAAAAGAAAAAAGAAATAAACAGAAATTGATTCCTGCATTTGAATGGCTCATGCCAATAACTCAGAGTTCAGGCGAGATCTTGGTCTCAGGACCAACGATTTACTACATGGTTCTTAGAATTTTATTGCTGTATTTAACTGTCCTGTTTGTTTTAATAAAGTCTAAGTTTTCTGATCAGAATTCTGATTTGAAGGTGGTGTTCTCTGTTCTCCTGGCTAATTTTCTTCTGCATTTAGAAAGCTTGTTTTTTCAGGCCATTGTTCCATGAAAAGCCATCCTCTATTAAGATATCTATGTTTATTCATATTGAAATTTTTTTAACTTCAGATGGGCACCTAAAGTGCTTTTGAATTCAGTGTGCCATAGGTTGATCATGATCATAATAATCTGACAGTTGCTGTTTAAAAAAATTGACTCAATTTCATTTAAGACAAAATTTGCAAAACCATATAGAATTATGTATGTTTTACACAAACACATTTTATTGAAAATTGGGTATTTTACTCTTTTAGGTAGTTCTGAAAATCTCAGCCTAGGTTTTGTTTAGAATTAAATATTTCCTTCAAGGAAATCCAGCCACCATACTTTTATGGGTAAAATGCTTCTCTCAGAGCTGTGTGGTAGAATTCATCATTGATATTATGTTCTCCCCACCTGCATGCAAGGCATGGCTCTTTCTCCTTGCTTTATTTTCCCTGTTCTCTATTTCTCTTTGTGGTGCATTTACCTCAGTGACTATTTCCATGGTGCTCAAGTCAATAGAATGTCCAGTGCCCTGTATAATATAGTCCTAATTTTTTTCACCCACAGGCTTTGATTTTGATGTGGACACTTCCACCATAAGCCTGTACCGAATAATTAAAATCTTCATATATTTTTTGCTCAAGTTCTCTATTTTCCTTTCTGATGCATTCAAGCACTGTGCATTGTTCCCTGAAGCCAAATCTACACTTTTTATTGTTATGTGAATATTCTGCTCATACTAGATATTACGCTTTTACTTCCTATTCAATAAATATCTATGACATTCAGCTCAGCAATGAGTATTAGTCTGTCAGAACACTAATTTATAGTGGGAATAGTGTAATATCAAAAGGTTTATGGATCAGAAATGTGTGTAAATATGAAGTTCAATCAGTGGTTCTTCCCTGAATTAAATTCTAAACAAACATTCCATTCCAAAATTTGTTCGTGCATTTTTTTATTCGTTGTTTCAAAACTGATCTGAAATGCCAGGTGATTTGTGAACTTAGGAGACTCTTAATTGACATTTTCCCTTCTGCATTTTGTGACAATATATAAGCCATCAGGTTGTTGAGGATGAGAATACATTTCAGTTACTTCATTGGGATATAGCTCAATATTAACTTTCTGCTCTGCTATCTTACTGAACAATGCCTGTTCCTCTGACAGTTCATTTAGATATTGTCATGGTGTTGGAAGCTTTAAAGGGGTTAATGAGGTATTTATTCCATTATTGTTATTGGAAATTACAGTGTCTAGAACACTTACACAAGAAGATTAAAGATAGATGCTTTAGACCACTTTCTATAGTCTGATAGGCTATTATTTTCGGGTTCATAACACAAAATAGTACTTTTCATCAAGGAGCTCATACTCTCTAGATGATTCAAAAATTCACAGACCAAAACCAATGTGAAATATTAAGTTCCTAATACTTTTTTAACCCCAAACAAGTTAGAATGCAAATGTTTTAATCAAACAAGGTGAAAGTGTCACACACATTTCTCTTTTGTGAAGAGTGATGGTGAAAGGGGTGCCCTGACATTGGAATAGACCTACCCTAGCCTGGCTCCTGCTTCTGGCTTAGCAAACATGGCAAACTCTGCTGCTGTTGATGGTTTGAGTTGTTTTGCACAAGATTTAAAACTTTTTTGTTACCCTGATTTCCAACAGGAAGACGTTGAGTCAAGTTCTGCCATTTTAATGTGGTTCCTTGGGATTATGAGCAACAATTTCACATTGCAAGGACAACACTCACAGTGTGAGTTGTATGGTGTGTTTGAGATATTTGGGATCCTGTCCCTGTGTGCCTTATTATTAGCATGAAAGCTCCTGCTGTACTTTTTCAGTCCTGAGGGCCAGGAAACCATTCCATGGCCCTCCAATCTGTTCTGGTCGTGCAATATGGTGATGAAGCTATCAGAGATCTGTAAGGGTTTTCTTCATGGTTTCGAATTAATAGAGCCAGTCTTTGCAATCTTTCATGATCACACCATATAAGAAATTATGCAACGAGTTGTTTTATTAGATGATAGATACCTTCTGGTAGCTAGATCTGGAATACATCTTATAGCAAATAAAGAGAGAGGCAGCTGGGGAGAGACAGATCTCCATCCTTTCAGAAAATCAAAAGCCGTAGGGAATGGTCTTGGGAAATTTGTTCTGGTTGAACCAACTTGAATTAGTCACCCTTTTTCAGCTGCTTAACCATGCTTGGGCCAGGGAGCTGGGCAGGATCATCTTCAGAGGTCCCTTCCAAACTCAACCTGTAATTCTGGGGGGCACCCTTAGAGCTCACATGCTCCTTTGCACCCCTGGGTGCACAGGATGGGCAAGAGGCACAGCAGGATGTGCACCAGGAATCTGCTTCTTACAGCTCCTCCCACAGGGCAGCACCTGTGTGTCTGCCCAGGTCTGCTGAGAAACACGTGGCCCTTCTGCTGACAGAAGGATTTATATCCCACACTCTATTGTTGTGAAGGGGTAAGTGGGGTTTAACCCCTTACTGTCTCTTTGCCTGCATAGGTGCAAGGGCTGCACAGTCCATGGTGGATGCCATTTGTACTGCCCAAGATGCAGCCCTTCAGTGTCACCTGAGATGTCTCTGACAGGGTCTAGGAGTCCTCACACACAGTTTGGTGTTTTCTTCTTTAAAGCATCCTTCCCTCTTTGTTTCCATCTTTGCCTCCTCATTTTGTTCCTCACTACTCACCTGCATCATCCTATGGTCAGTTACAAGAATCAACCTGTTAGAAAGAAACTTTGATTCATCAGCACTTAGAAAATGGACTTTTTTCTAGAGGAGGGATTTAGTCAGCATTTAGTTTAGTGCCAAGCCTTACAGGAATCCTTGAGAAAGGCAACAAGATAACAGGCTGCAAAACAATATGGTCTAGAGCCAGGATGTATTGGAGGATATTCATGTAGCAGAAAACAACTTCATTGTAACAGAAATGAATTTTATTTTCACACAACAATACAATGCATAATATGACACATTATCATAAATAACTTTATCATCCTGAATATTATTTTGGAAAAAATAAACACCAATTGAGAAAGTTTCTGCTTATAAACAGAAAAACCCAAACCATTTCTGGATTTGGGGATTGGTTTGGGTTTTTTTTTTTCCATTTATGAACTGGAGATAGGTTATAAACCAGAAAAAAAAAAAAGCATTTGTAGATGATACACAGCTGGCAATGCCCATTTCTACTGGCCAGTACACCCGCGTGACTATTTCATCTTCCATGGTAACTTAAGCACAAGAAAAAAGCCTTTACAGTTCAGGGCACTGCTGCCTGGCCAGGGGTTTGTAATAATTCATAGACCTTTAGCTTTCATTTTTCTAGACCTGAGGAATTACATTCTGCTATTAAAATGGCTTTGTGAGTTGCCTGGTAGAGTGTATATTTTCTTTCTGCTCAAAGAGATAAATAGAGCATTGTGGGGAGCAGGGACTTCTTAATAACAGGTGCTCTAAAGAATCCATATGCCTTGAAAGAGAATATTATTGAGCTCATCAGCTGTTTTTCACAGAGGATCCCTTAAAAGATGTGGGCTAGCAAGAATGGTTTATCCTCCTTGGGCAGCAGCCACATGTGTTTGTCCTTTCATGCAAATCAAGGGCAAGAGAGCCCTGTGAGTGGGGTGTGAATCTGACATCCTTAAATGGTTGCAAGGTGGGGGAAAGTGTTGGGTAGCAGCTGCCAGGCTCGTGTGTGAAAGGCAGGAGGACATCCCAGGCAGCAGCAAGTGGGCACAGTTTGTGGTGAGGTTGGGATCCACTCAGTGGTTCATTGGGGTTGGTTTGATCAGCCTTGGTCACAGTGGCAATATCTGAAGCATCAACCCTGATGTGGAGAGCTGGGTAGAGCTCATGGGATTTTATAGTGCTCCTTCCTTTCCAGAGTCAGAACCATACCTAGTGTTTTTCTTTTTCTATTTTCAGGATTTATTGATTTCCCTGCTTGGCTGACAAAAGCCTGGAGGAGAAAATAAGAGTTTCTGCTGGGAATTTCTTTCTTAATGGTAGACAATGCTTGTCTAAGTCTTCCAGCTATAATAGAAAATGCCTCCATTAAAGCTACCAGGAAGAACTCAGTCTGGGGAGATTCCTGGGAAGAAGGGGTGTGTGTCTGTTGGTTTCTTTGCAATATATGAGCTTTGAATGGTTTGCATGTATTTGGTTGCAGCAAATTGTAGACCCAGCTCATGGGTCTCAAAAGGAAAAGGAAAGTTTTGGACTCAACAACCAGTAACAGTCAGGATCAGATCACAACAAAATTCAGCTTTTTGATTGAATTTCCAGGCTACTTCCAAAAAAATGTCATGGCTCCCATTCCCCAGTTTCAGCTGCTGTTCCCTAAGTAAAAGAAAAACCCAAAAGGTAGTAGCATGTCTCTAAGCTGTTTTATTCCTCAAGTGAGACATGGGCCCAGATGAAAAAAGATATCAAAAATAATTTCCTTGGTCTTTGTGTCTTCAGACTCGTTTTCCATCAGTGAGCACAGCCTAATATTCTCAGTGCTTCATAGGGGGTTATATTATGTTGACTTGAACTTTCATAAAAATCACAACAGCAAAGCTTTTTGCAGAATGGGGAATGTAATTCACTGGGGTCCACAGCATAAGCTGAGATTTGTGCATGCCAATAGCAATGTGTGTTCCCAATAACAGTGTCATGCTCTTCTTGGCATCTTTTTAAACCTTCAGACAAGTCTGCAAAAATATCTTTTCATTCAGTATTCTACTTTTTTCTGTTCCTCTTTTTTTAATAAGCCTTAAATCTTGCCCTTGCATTTTACAAATTGATAAGTGTCCTGACATTGCAGAACCTGGGGTAGATTGTATCAACCTTCATTCCTTCCCTTGCAGGTGTAGCCTTGCCAAATGTGACATGCCATTCATAACACAAACAGGATTTTACAATACAGAATACCAGGGCTTTGTTACTGGCTAGAAAAGGAAGCTCAGTGATTTTAGGAGACGGAGGGAAGAGAAGAAGTGGGTATTTATTAATTTCTGTTCCTAGTAAAAAAACTTTAGTTTCAAATTCATAGAAAGGTTTATCCTTGGTGCTTAGGCTCAGTGTCTGTCTCAAGCCAGTGGAGCTGCACTGGTTCCCACAAGCAATGCTTCAGCTCTCCAAGTGACTTTGTAATTATAAACTCTTTCAAAAAGAGTATAGAATAAATGTTGGTCTGTGGGTTAGCAACTTATGTATAATGCCTGTTTCTCTGTTTATGTTATCTCATGTCCATAAGAAACAACTCTGATGAAGTCAACATAGACTAAGTTAAAAATATTTTGAAGGGAAATCTTTGCTTGATTCTGGTGTATTAAACTTGTGCAGATTAAATTGTCCCACCCTATGTCTTTGCAGTTGTAATGCGTTCAGGCACCACTAATATTTTAACAAATACTCTAATGCTAATTAATAAATTTTATGTATTTAGTTATCATAAATCAAGAGTTACACCATTGAAATCAAGGGTGCTAAACAAGTCTCAGGATGCAGTAAATGAAGGAAGGCCCATGAGTAGTTCAGCCTAATAGAAAAATGAATGGTGCTGGTTCCAGGGTTATTTCAACAACATTTGGGTTTGGCTTTATCATGTGGCATGTAGGAGAGGTCTCCAGTTAGACTACACTGCTCTGGTTTTACTGGTGCTCCTGGGCAAAGGACAAGTTATACAATTTGTCTATATTTTTGGTTTTCTGACTGCATACATATGATTTAAAGTCAACCTTGTCTCTATATTATTTATTGGGTTTTTTTTCATGTTTGGCCACTGTGCATATGTAATTGCTACATTTGCAGTTACTAATCAAACTTTGCCAATTAGGATTACTGGAAGAAATCCTCTTGGCTGAAGTAGTTTTGCATACAAAGTTTTGATGAAACAGTCAATGGTGAATTTCTGTGACTGGGAATGCCACAGTCTGGGAGAGTTGGAAAATAGCTTTATTTCCATAACATGCAGGAAAACATGCCACAACAATATTAATTATTAAGAGAAAAATTTAAGCAATGATTTTGCTAAGATGTAGTGCTACAAGCCTGTTTTTTTTCTTTTAGATTAAATAGTATTATTTCTATATTGACCTGTATTTTTCAGCCAATACAAGCTCTATACTTGAAACAGTTGCATTTTACCAGCCATTACTTTTAATTACTTTCCTCACTTTTTAGGGCATTTTTATTGACTAATAAATATCTGAAAAGGAAGCCTCTGTAGGAGCTGTGTGCAGAAAAGCATTCTTTGAGGCAAGAGTAAGATCAGGCTGAATTTTATGATCCCTGTGAAACTATTTGCAGTTTTTACAAAAACTTCACAGTTTACACTTGAAGGCATTGTGGCTGTTGTGAGTGCTGGGTCATGGCCAGTTTTCCATGGCTGGCAAGTCAGGTGTCTCAAGAATTCAGTATTGAGCATTTTGCTTTGAAAGGATCAGCTTAAGAGCAGCCAAGGGTGGTCACTGCTCTGCTCACTGTGTTGTGTCATGGTCGTTTGATTGTGAAACTGGAAAGAAATTTACTAATTTCAAAACAATTCCCTGTTCTGTTGTTTACATTACATATTTCACCCCAAACAACCCCTGTGACTTTCACAGAAGAAACAAAACTCTGAAATTTCCTTTTCATTAGACTTAAATCCATGGCTGATGAATGTGAGTGTGATGATGGGAATTTCATGACTGACAACTGTATCATTAAAAGCTCAAAATTAATCACTGGGTATCACTATACTTGAAGTAGTCTTGCTTGTTTAAAAAATTGATTAAACCCATCTTTAGGCAGAATAACTATTGCAAAGGAAAAATGTGAAAGAAAATTGATTTTGATTCCTTGTAACATAAAAAAGTGATGATCATTTCTTTCCCTCCTACCAGTATGTAATCAAACATGAACTATAAGATCAGTAACAAAATTATTCTGCTTTGAGCTGCTAACATTCTTCACCCAAAACAGAGCTTATAAGGCAAGCACTCTTGACCCGTTTTCTATGGTTTGCTAGGTTTTCAAGAAAGAAACACAGGAGTCAGAGTGGCTGCACCAAAAAGCCCATGGAAAGCAATAAGTGATCTTGATGTGCTCTGTGCAGCAGAGTCAGCTGTGAACAACTTCAAGGCACCCTTGACTCCAAGCTATGCATGATTTATGGGGGTATCTAACCCTAAGAGCAACGTGGGCAGACCACTGCAGTGATTAAATCCTATTTGAATGTTTTGTTAGGATAGTTCCTGACAGGACAAAGGGCTCCTTATTCCCTTGTGACAACATCTCACACACAGCCTTCCTCCCTTGGCTTTCTCTGTACTAATCACCCCTAAAAGCTAAATAACAGGTTCCTGAAAGAGCCTGAAGGAGGAGTCCTCAGGCAAATGGTTAATGCCCGATCTCCCAGACAGAGGGCTAATTAACTGAATCTTTAAAACATCATGATGGGGATTTTCTGCATGCAGGTATTATCAATTATCCCACGAATTCAAGAGCTGCAATTCCCGGTAATTAACACCACGTATTCTTTGCATAGGACAGGACTGTACAAGGGGAAATAGCTGCTGTAATGTGAAATCCCTGAGTTAAATTGTACCTGTAAGTAAATCCATAGACTGAAGATCAAAAACAAAGAAGTAAATCACGTTCTGTGTGTGATACACAGAGATAGCAGGACAAGACCAGCCAGATAAAACAACACTGACTCACTGACATTGGGACACTTGTGCACACATTTGCACGTGTGGTTTTCTCTCTGGGACCATGTGGGTAATTGCCAGTGTTATAAGCTGCCAGCTTCACGGATGATGGGGGAAAGCTGTTATGTTTTTATCCCCCTAAATTTTAGTTTAACTCGGTCAGAATGAGTCCAGCTACTGCTGAAGGCAGCTGGAGCTGGAAATGGGGGTTAGCTGTGCTTGTGTGGTGCTCACAGCTAGCACACGTCCTCAGCCGTGGGGCACTGGGCAGCCAAACTAATCCTGGGGCTCAATTTTCAGACTTAGGGAGCTTAAAAATAAATATTTGAGTGTGTAGGTAAGGCACATTAACATTATCTTGATGTCAGTCCTGTTGCCAAATCAGCACTGGGATGCACAAAATGAGTATTTTGGTGGCTGTGGATTTAGATGGTTATTGGCAATCGATGGTTAAGATTAAACTCTGGGCTCAAACACGGAGACGAGTTATTCAGCATGGGTTTGCTGATTGCCCAAAAGTGTAACAAGCTTTCTCGTATTCACATCTCCTATTCAGTTGTTAGATATGCTGAAAATGAGACCTGGGACACTGATTTTCCAGTGTTGATCACCAAAGGGATCATTCCTGTGCATCACCTGTACAACAAGGGTAAAAAACAAATTAAGACTTTTTTGTAACTATCATGATGCAAAAAGAAGAAAGGGGGACCACTTTAAAAATACAGGATATGCAAAGCCTGCACACCCAGCAATAAAATTACACAGAAAATTTCATGAGAAATTTCACATCTGAGTTTATATGGGAGGGTCATGGGCAGATTAATCCTGGTTCTGGGACTGACTTATTTATCTCAGATCTCTAGTTTGGCCCTTTTCCTTCTTACTCTGTGTGAAGGCTCTTGTTCTAATACAAACACGATGGTAATTTTAGCTCATCTTAAAAGGTTTCTGAAGCTGTGTGTTATAAATTGTTTGTGATATTACTGAAGATAGAGTTTAGTTTAGGGGAAAATCTTTATCACCTGCTGCGGTGGTGTTGCTCTGGAAAGCCAGAAGAGTTGGTTCTAAATTATTCATCCAGTAGAATATTAAGTAAGGAGTCCACACACACACACACACACAAATAGAAAAAAATATATTAAAAAAAAAGAAAATCCCACTACATGATATTAAAGAACTGAAAGCACAAAGTGGTCAATCTGCATGGACAACTGCCCTGCAGAAGTTTGGATGATCACATGGTTGTCAGATTTGCTGTCCAGAAACATCTGTCTTGGGCAGGCTTAGCACAGCCTCAAGCTGCACTGTGCAGCCCTTTTGAATGATGTCTTATTATTGACCTGAACTGATTATTCAGAGATTCTTGCTATGCTTAAACTCCAAGACCTAGCATCACTGGGCAGGCAGTGTTTTACATCTTAACAGGTGGAGCAGCTTAGACCAGACAAAAAAAATATTTTTGAAATTTCTCTAGAAACCTTCACAAATTTATGATTCAGTGAATCTGTTTTCCCATCAGACCCTCTTACTTATCTTAGCATCCATGACATTTAAATTGCACCTCTGATGCAAGTGTTACCCAGAACCTGTAACTTGGGTAGGGTTTTGGTAGAAGTGAAGTCAGTTAATTGTTTTAACGTTTGAGTTAGTATCTTAGCTTTCATTTGTAGTGTGGCTTGTGACAGTTCTGGAAATTATTAAAGTGAGAAATTTTTCACTTGTGGCAGATCCTAAAGACACTATCTATGACCTGGAATTGGATCCTTGTTGCTCTATGGACCATAAAAATAGAGAAAAGAATTAAGTATTGAAAATCAGAAATGTGTTTAATGTTTTGAATAGGATACCTAGAGATTTTTCTTTCATTTTCTCTTACTCTGTTCTTTCTTTCTGTGCTTTTTGTTTTTTCTTAATAGGCAGAAACATGCACTGTGATGCACACACATTTACTCACATGAAATCACAGGTGTACAGCACAACACTGACAGAAATCTCTTTGTCTCTTTAGACAGATATATTAAAAATTTTTCTCGTATTTTCCTTCAACATGGTTTTCTCTGTCATTTCACTCTGCAAAGTAAAGGGAAGAGAAGAGGGTTCTTTTTATTTTTTTTTTTTTTCCTTAAATCTGTTTGGCCTATTTTTGGTGTTTATTTCTGCGAGTATGGATATGATCAGCGCATCCCTATTAAACCCGTTAGCTCTCCTTATGTGCAATTTTAGCTCCTTGCACCCTGTTAACATAGGCTCTTAGTGCAGCTGGTGAGTTTTAAAATCATCTTGGAGTGCTTCACTGGACTGAAGAAATAATTAATTGAAGGCTCTCAGCACGTGCTAAGTAGCTCGGTTGAGTCTGAAGATCTGAACAATTGCTTTGTTTTTTCCTTTCCTTATCACCATTAGCCATTTTCGGTGGATAGAGATACAAAATAACTAGCCTTTACAGTGAGCCATTAAACTGTCATTTGGGCAACTGTGCATGAAGAGGCATCAGATAACGGCCAGTGCTGGAGTAGAACAGGGTTTGTGAATCATAGCTGTCTCCACTGTACTTAAATCACATTCACCACTGGAGCAGTCAAGGGTTTCATTAAAGGGAGAAACATTCATCTAGAGAAATATATCCAAAAAATGAGAGTAAATAAAAGCCTTACATTTTTCTCTATTTCTCTTCATGTTTTATTTACCACAGTGGGGGCTTAACAAGGTAGCAAATGTAAAGAGCAGTGAGATAACCACGCAGAAGAGGATTCTGAAAATAAACATGGTGACATTTTAAAAGAGATGTTCCACACTGGGGCAGATTTAATTTTTTTTTTTATTTTCACAGCACTTAGGGGGATAGTAGAGGGAAAGCTGTGGATATATTTCAGTGGGGAAAGTCTAAAAAGGATTTAAAAGAAAAAAATCTTCCTCTGCAGGATTGTACACCTGGAAAGAGAAAATAATATCTTTTGAGATATAAGATTACTCCTTTGCCACTGATAAAGTGTGCAGAATAAAAAAGAGACACTTTCATATTATTTGTGTTGATTAATTATGTGCTAATTACTGCACACACAAGAATTGCAGTCTTTGCTCCCCAAGAGCTTGCAGTTCAAATAATGAAGGTCTCTGGAAGTGAACAAAACCCAGAAGGCACCGTGGGGGCTTGGGGAGAGGGGAAGGGGCAAAGGGCCAGGAGGCTACAACAGCAGGACCATGTGGCTCCTCCGTGGTCTCTGATACTGACAGTCTGAATCCTTTAATAATGTACAAAAAAGGGGGGAGGAAGGGGCCAAAATGTGTTTCACATGCAGAGGGTGAGGGGCAAAGAGCTTGGGTCTTCTTTATATGATGGTGAAAGTGCAAAGAGCCTAGGGTAAGGAATAAAGCAGAAATGGCTGTGCAGAGGGCACAGTCCTGCCTGAAATCTGCCTGCAGAATGTGTTCACTCCTCGGCCACCTCCCTTCTGCATTTCCTTGGCAAGATTGTTTAGGTTGTCCCCAGCAAACAGCACCTTCCACCCCTGGGAGCAGGCACAGACTCCCAGAGGGAAGCCCTGAGCCAGTATTCCTCTGGTGCAAAGATGTAGCTCTGGATAAGAAATGACAGGCCGAAACTTCTCTTGTTGCTGCCAGAAGAGAGGAGAGAATGAATCCATCCAGTGCCTCCTCCTCAGAGCTGTCAGCCCAGCAGCTGACCAAATTTTGACTCTTTTCTAGTTTGAACCAGGCATCAGCTGCCTCTTATGTGATTGACAGGGTAAGGGATCCTCTCTTCCCTCTGCAGCAGCCCATCATTTCAGCTCCTCAGGGAACCAGGCTGGCCACCACTGCTCTGCCAGGGCTGGGAAGATGCTCTGCAGCTCCTCCCTCATTGTGCAAGCACAACAGGCAGCAGGATTTATTCTTCAGGCCTCACATTCAGCCCTCTCTAATCTAATTACCAGATGCTGGGCTTTATACAGCCGTTTCTTTAGCACCTATAAAATAAAGGCCAGAAAACACATCACAAGCCTCCTCCAAGCTACTTGGGCCACATTCTTTACTGCTGCATGCTGTGCACTTTCAGTGGTGTGAGATGGTGGCAAAATGATGCTGACTTGAAGGTGGCAGGGCTTCACTTGGCCCAAAGCATGGCTTTGAATGAGGCAAATTCCCATAAAAAGTCTGACTGTGGTTTACTGGCATCTCAGTCACTTTGGGGCTTGGCTCTCCAATTTCCATGGATCTACAAGTTTGGGGTCTAATTTTCCACTGTAGAACAACTATAAATACTGAACCCTTGGGATTTGCAAAAATAATTTGGTTCAAATCCAAGTGTCACTTTTATGACTTTGTTCCATTTCTGCATGCCAGCCTTGGTGTTCAACATAAAAATTTCATGCTTATCTTTAAAGGCTTTTGCACTGTGAGCACAGCCACATGCCTGGCTGCCTGCTTGCACTCCCTCTGGGCAGGGGGGCTCCCCTCTTATTGCACCCTCTCCTGAGAACATCTCTGCTCGTGCTGGGTTTATCATCAGCTTGTGGGATGATCAGCGTGCTCAGGAAGAAGCTGCAGACCTGCTCAGGTTGGAGGAGATCCTGGTGAAGGTTCTGGTCCTGCTACAGACATGTTGCATGGGGATTTCTCAGCAAAGCCTGGCTGAAAAGTGGACAACGGTGCAAATGTGCTCACAGACCCACTTACAGAATCTGTGTCTGATATTGGTAAGGGCAGATGCTATAATCATGGCATTCTCTGAGATGGAAAACATGGCCATGTCTGGGGTGATCAAAGAATAAGACAGAATCAACCTCAGTAGTAAAATTAAGGCGGCCAGTGGCTTCCTCTGAGGTATAACTTATTTTTGAAACAAAAGAAAAATATTCTCTGAGGTTTATTTCTACTTAATAAGTAAGAGTACTTAAGGATATGGTCTCTTAAAATTTAACAGTGGGGCAATGTAAGAAGAGGCCTAATCAGGAAAAAATTTGTGTTGCACTTGGAGCTAAAACTCCCTGGAATTGAGGACAAAGCCCCAGTGGCTGTGAGCTGAGCCAGAAATTTTGCCCTGGAACTAAGATTTCTTGTTGCCTCATCTTCTTGCATCAAATGTTTTCAGGTAGCACATTTCTTTCTGTTCCAGTGCACAGCCCTAATTCTACTCTGCAGCATTTCAGGACTCTAACATTGTAAAATGTGGGTTCAAACAAGATCTTTTTCCATAGGAATGTGTTAAACAGGCCATGAAAAGCCAGCATGATCAAAAGATGTTCTACAAACTATTGATATTTCACTGCTTCTTACCTTGAGCTTCTCCAGTAATTCACCATATCAGAAATACAATATTTGTAAGTTCTTTTTCATAAAGGTCTTTATGGGTTTGGAAATTTAAACACCGCGAAGCTGAAGTTGAATTGGAAACCAAAAGTCTCTAAGCTTGTACATCTTAGGAAAAAAAAATTCAATTAAGTGGGATTTTAGCCGTTTCAATAAAATTGGACTCTCCCTTTTCAAGATAAGGGTCCTATAGAGCTGCAGCAACCTTTATGTGGCAGGAATATCCACTTCTACTAAATGTATAATCCTAGCTCAGGATACAATACACACAACAGGAAATCAATGTATAGTAGAATCAATTTGAAAATATAAAATAAACTAATATATGAGTGGAAAATTGACTTCCTATGGATTAAAAGCAGCACAAATGGTAGAAAAATCTGGCTTTTTAACAGGAGGAGGTGGGTGGTAATAATAATGCAACTGATTAACTAGCTGGACTCAAGCTGCTGTGTGTGCACATAGATTTTTTTCCTTTAGTAAAAGGATTCAAAGAGGAAATAATTTATTGCTGCACTTTGCTCAATGTTTGTCATTGAAAGGATGCCAAGTGTGTACAGAACCATGAAAAAAGGGGAAAAGTAAAAGATACAGAATGCATTATTTAAAATATCAGCACCATAAACAGTGTAGGATTACTGCGGGGATCCCATTATAGCTGTAGAGACATAGAAATGTTTCCATTATCATTATCATGGAGGAGTTTATAACTCAGCCACTGAGATTTTTATTTTTTAAGGGAATTTAATGTTTGCATAATGCGCTGTACTGACAGTCTGGAAACTGGATGTCTCTTATTTGCTGTCAGAACAGACACAAGCAGACATATAGGGAAATCTGTCCTCAGATTCCCAGTGCCATCAGCAGGTCCTTCAATATCTGGTTCTTCAGGCCACTTTCAGTCATTGGTACCTCCCTGGTGATTGGTCTCAGGGAGAATGATGTAGGGACAAAGAAGTTTGAGAGTAAAGTTTTTTTATTTCTCGTCCCTCAGAAAGGATTTGTGAGAAACATAAAGCAGAGGTGGAGGAGAGAGGGAAACAGATTATTAGCACTGGACCTGTCCATGGGGATGTAACTTCATGAGTTAAACTTCAGTAGTGTATGCACATGGAACTTTGCTGCCTGATTTCAGGATCTGAACTCAGTCATCAAAGGGTGTATTTGTGCAGATGAAATCACAGACCCAGCAGACTAATGACCTCTTATAGACTAAATGCAGTTGTGTTTTGAGTAGACTTTTTTCTTCAATATTTGTGTGTGGAAAATCTACTGTGCATGGGGAGGAGAGGTGTTATTTTAGACTAATATCTGATATAATTTAACTAGAATTCATTCCTCTCCAGAGTTTGTCACTTTTGACCTAAATTCGATGTGCTGAGATCCATAGAAAATGATAGAGAGCGCATGAGTCTTTCCACCCAGAAGGGGTGTTATTGGGTAAGATGTTGGAATGGTTATTCTTCAGTGCTAGATTTATTCTATTCCCTACACCTCGTGTGACAAACAGCTCCTCCTTTAAATTGGTCCTGGCATAAAGAAGAAAGTAGTCCAGATTTTTTTTGTTTGTAGGGTTGTAACATAAACATCCGCCGCTGTCAATGATCAGGGAAGGGCCTGGCAATCTGTATTTGCTGCAACTGGCGCATCATTTTGCACTCAGTAATTCCCCTGCACTTTTCACTTTGCTTTATAAGGGTGGAGGAATCTCTGAAAGAAATGCATACCTACAGAATATATATGTTTTTAAGAAAACCTAAATCTGCTAAACCTTCCAATTGAGAAGTGATGAAAACCCAGCTTGGTATCTTAAACAAGTCAGATAACCAAAAGAACTGTAGGGACTTTTAACACCTTATTAGCTGCATTAAGAATTGTTACTGCAATTGATGTTACCAGGATCTGTGATGTATTCAGGTAATGAACTGCTTTTCAGCCATCCTGAGATGTCTCATATGTCAGTCTGGAGGCTGCGATCCTCCAAACAGATAGGAGTAATGAAGGTGTGTCTAGCACTAACTGAGCATGGAGTGCATTTAAAAAATGAAAACAATAATCATGCTAAATAGGACTGTTGCTGGAAGCCATTAGTATCTATCAGATGAGCTGTGGAGGCATTGACAGAAATAGTTTAATATATTGTCAAGGGTGGTTTTTAAAGTGTTTCAGCCCTATAGTGCCTGAGACACTTCAGGAGGCTGGCTGAGCTTTTTGTCATTCTCAGGAGGTCCAGTCCTTTCTCAGGGACAGTAAAGTTTAGGATATGGGACCGCCACCCCAGTAGCTCTGAAGGTCTGAGGGCTTTGTTTTTCCAGCTCTTAGGAGAAGCAGAACTTCCACATCCTCCTGCACTGGCCACGCTGCCCTGGGCCATCTGCAGCCTGTATGCATGGGGTGCCAGCTCTGCTTGTCTGCCTCAGCTAAAGGGGGAAAAGAGCAGGGAAAGCACAGAAACAGCATCACAGGGAAAACTGGGAAATATTCTTCAGTGCTGAAGATGGCTTCCAGAAGCACTGAGACCTTCCTGCTTCCTTCAGAACAGTGACAATTTATGCCTACATTCTCCCTGGCTTTTCATAAGAGATGGGTAATTAAATTTATTATCAACAACAAGCTGTGTTAAAGAACATACACTTCATTGTTGCAAGGAAGGCTTGCGGTGGGAATTTATTTTATAGGCATGCTGCTAAAATTCACTATTTCAAGTGTTGATACTGAGCTGGAATGAATGTTTTGAGGAGGCACATACATCCAAGGAAGCCTTCCAACCATGAATATTAATAAAGTCTGAGCTGAGATCCTGTCTGACAGATGACCAGCTCCATGCCATCCATTGCAATGCAACATGTTCTTGAGCCTCAATTTGTCAGCAATAAAAGTCAGCTTGCCTAAACCTTCTGTTAGGATAAGTTGCAGCATTGTATGCATAAGGCATAGGATAGTGCAGCCCTGAAAATCACAGAGCTACACTGTGGGTGAGTTTCGGTTCATGGCTCCCCAGCTGCTTACTACTCGTCAAACGACTCTCCAAAAGCACCTGGTGCAGTGTCTATGGACCCTGCACTATGTTAGATGGCAAAAAATGCTGCTTCTGCCTGAAAGGAAGTTGTAACAAGGTGGAGGTTGCTCTCTTCTCCCAGGTACCCAGGAATAGAACAAAAGGAAAAGGCCTTAAGTTGCACCAGAGAAGATTTAAATTATGTATTAGGGAAAATTTCTTCTTGGAAAAGGGAAGTGGAATTGCTATCCCTGGAAGAGTTCAAAAAACATGTTAAATGTGGCACCTGGGAACAGGGTTTTGTGGTGAGCCTGGCAGTTCTGGGTTAATTCTTGGAGTCAACATCTTAGAAGTCTTTTCCAACCTAGACAATTCTCTGATTCCTATATTCCAGGTGTTGTGATGTTGGTAGAGATGAGATCTTGGCAAGGAGATGGGTATTTGACAGTAGAGTGTCCTTCAGGGCTTAATCATCACAGCCCAAGTGGAGCAGTAACTGCTTTAAAGGCAAATAGATCGACAACTTTCTGGCCTTGAATGTGGCAGGGGGATGTTCCCTGGGCACTGCTGTGAATGCCAGTGTCTGGGGACCTGTCTGGAGGAATGGGGACAATTTGAGAAGAGCTTGGATCAGATCAACAGCTTCCAGAGAGGGATCACTGAAGGATTTTTGGAGGAAGGATAGCTAGCTAGAGTAAAAAGCCATCACATACATTTTAAGTGTTAGCCCATTACACCTGCTTTATATTTAAATGATTAAATACACAGAGATTATAAGGTGTTGTGCCAGGGAATTAAATATGAATGTAAATACAATCTTGTTTGGCTCATAGGAGTCTCTGAAGTGTCTGTTTGGACCAGCTGACCTGAAGCCCTTAGAGGGGATTTTAAAACTCAGTCCAATCCAGAAGCTGGGTTAAATACATTGTGGAAGTCTTTCTGAAGGGAAAGCATTATGCAGATTGGCTCTCAAATGAGTGGGAGCAGAGGAATGTTACTACTATATTTATTCCAGCCTTTATATGATTGTACACTAATGTATACACATTATTAGTATTTATTTGTATTGCAGTAGCCAATAGCTACTTCAGCACTACATTTCTATTTTGCCACCCACTGTATAAACCTATAATTAAAAAAAAAAATCTGCTTTATAGAGTTTATAGGGTCTCAGCAGATGATTTGTAAATATATTGTTGCTATCAGTTCTTTCTAGTTCTGCAGTATGGCTATAAGCACTTATGGAAATGTCTGTGAAGTAAAGAAATAAGTCTTAGTACAAGTTGGCATTCATCCATGAAGATTTAGATACCTAATTTATAAACATTTAGTAAATATGAATTAATCTTGACATGCTGGATTTTGTGCTGAATTAAATAATCATACTTACAGTCTATAATGCACTTGGACAATAGGTAAATTAGTCCTTCATTAAAAAATCATGAAGGAAAATGCATAATCTGCAGCAATACCCAGAGGAAAAATTACAGTTATTTAAACTAAAAACACTATTGTTAGCAAATTTGTGGAGGTTGATTTTTTGTTTGGCTTCTGGGTTTTTGTTGTTGTTGGGTTTTTTTAAATGGTGTTATAGATCTTCCTATCTAAATGGTGTATTGCCTCTATCATGAGACTTCCAGTTGAGAGTATTAACTAAATACCCAAGGTTTAATTGGAAATCTGAAGTAGAAAAACTGTAAATCTCCTTTCAGTCATTTGTCTCTGCACTGCCTGCTTTTCAGCGGCAGACAAAACAGTATGTGCTTTTACATCTGATTAATGCAAACGAAAGCTGTGATTAAAACATCCTTGAATTCTTCTGTCATACAGCACAATTTAAAATTGTGAATTATCCTTCAAAACAGCACAAGTGGTGCAATTGCACATTAGCATAACAGCAAACCTTATTTACACAAGCACAAATGTTGTGTAAATTGGCCTTTAAGTGGGTTTTAAATGGCAATCACTTGGTAGGTGTTTTCAGGACTGCTAAATAAAAAAAAAATAGCTATAGTGCAATATTTTACAAATGAATACTTTTAATGGGCCTATTTTCAATTGAATTGACTATAAGAACAATGAAGGCAGAAAATGACAACAGTTATTTAATCTGTGATGCAATATAAATACTGGAACATTTTTAAATTGTTCAGCATCTTGTAGCAGAAAGTATTTGTGAAAGTCAAGTGGTTATTAAGCTTATGAACTCCCTGCTTTGCCTTTCTATCATGTGCAGCCGTAAGCTTGGGGACATACACAGATAAGGGGCAAGAGAAATTCAGACCAAGAGTGTCTGTTTTTATGGTTTTCATAGCCATGGACAGAACTGATTACTGCTCCTCATAGTGAGAAATTGCTCTCATGGTGGTCAGGGGGAAAGGGCTCCAAAGCAGAAATTATCCCCACAATGGTCAGCAGCCAGGGCACAAGTCTGTGGATGGGACCCACCCAAGGGTACTGAAGGAGCTGGTGGAAGTTCTCACAGAGCCATTCTCCATCATTTACCAGCAGTCTGGGCTCACTGTGAGGTTCTGTGTGACTGGAGGTCAGCAAATGTGGTGCCATTTGCCAGAAGGGCCAGAAGGATCAAGGCAGTGACTGTCCCTCTGCCCAGCCCTGGTGAGACCACACCAGTGTTGGGTCTCTCTCAGGAGGAGCCAGTGGGGGTTGGTCTCTTTTTCCAAGTAACAAGTTATAGGAGGATGGGAGCATCCTCAAGTTGTGCCAGGGAGGTTTAGATTGGATATTAGGAAAAAATTCTTCACTGAAGAAATGTGAAGTGAAAAGCATTGGAACTGAGTGCCCAAGGATGTGAGGGACTTCCAACATTCCTGGAGGGGCTTAAAAGAAGTGTAGACATTGCACTTGGTACATGCGTGCCTCTTGGATGTTTCTCCTGGGTCAGAATGGGGCTTAGCTGACTCAGAACTGAGATTTGGTTTTGAACCAAATCCTGTAAGTAACTGGTGATTAGCTGTGTTGTGTACTGAACTGTGCTCCTTCATGGGCTAGAGGAGTCCACAACAAGGAGCATGGGCAAACAGCTCAGGATGGGAGCTCTGTTCATGGGACAGGGGTCAGCACTGGATACAGTTCTATTGTACCTGAAACAGAAAATTGAAATTGGATCCATTTGAATTCAGTTGATTAAGGAAATCTTCCAAAGTTGCTGTCAAATACCTGGTATCAAATGCAAGGCATTAAGATGATGAAACAAGAACATTTTAACAGAGCAGATGTCATTTGCTCTTTTTCAAACAGCAATTATTCTGCCTGTGTACTCTGGCTCAGCCATTGGAATTACACACGCCTAAAACCTGCGTGAAATCAGAAACATGATTGTCTAAGGCTTCATGCTCTGCCCCATATGAGCAGGCAGCTTGCAATCAGCCCTGGAATATAAAGCCTGTTTACCAGAGTGATGTTTAGAGGTTTTATGCTGTTGTATTCAAGCTAATATTCCACTGATTCTAATCTGCTTGGATTCGTATCCCCAGTGGTTTCTCAGAGATGAAGGATTTGAATGAATTAGGCACTAATCAGTCCCTGATAAGATTTGGTGATGTTTGTCCTATGTTTGGCATTATGTCTCCTTTTTTTTTGTAATATGTGCTTTTATACTCATTAGTCTTTATTTTTAGGTTTTATTTACAGTTTTTGCTTTCTCTTCTGTTTCTCCCCTAGTGACATCAAGACTTGCACTAATAGATTAATTATTCAGATTAATTAGATTATTTAGATTAATTTACTCCTGGGACATAGGTACATGATAATTTCTGATGTAGTGGTTTCAGACTTACTGTCCTTCAGCTGGTCAGTTCTCCCTCTGCTCCAAGAAGTTTTCAATTGGGATGCCAGTGCCTCTGCAGTATTTCAGTGCAAAGTGAACCATCACAGACCACCTTTATTCTACCTGTGTTCTTATGGCTGCAATATTCATTTGCCCTTCATTATTTCCTCCCTAATGTGCTATTTGATGGTCATTTTGTGCCCAGACTGAAAGCAACTGGGACTCTGGGGAGTCACCTGTTCTGAACCCACAGAAAAAGAAATGAGGACACAAAAGCATCAACAACACACAAGACAATATTGCCCCAAACTACCAAGCAAATGCAGGAAAAAGGAGGAACCCAAAGTATTTTCTTGTACTACATGGAATTCTGTTTTGAAATGTAAGTGGCTTGAAGTTTTAGCTGCTCTCCCTGACTTCCAGGCCAAGCAGAGCAGATCCCTTTGGCTTGGGGTTTTCAGTGCCTGCACATGGCAAACCCCACCCAGATGCCATGTGCAGCAAACTCAGCCTCCAGGCAAGGAAAAGGAACCCTCTCTGAGGCATATCAAAGTCAAGCAGATCCTATAGTCTTTATTATAACCTGTCATAAATAACTGTGCCTTATGAAATCCTTTAGCTTCTCCCACTTGAGGGCTTTTCCCAAGTCTCAGAGCTCTGATGGTAAATTTCTTCTAATTTTCAGTCTAAATTTATAGCCAATTTTAATTTTATCATTTGAATATTATTTATTCATATGCATTTGCTGTTGTGCCAACTTCACCCTTTTGCCTAATAGGTTTTCTACCTGCTGGAGGAGATGATCCTTTGATATATTTATAGGGAGAACTATATCACATATCTGCCTTCATTTTGCAAGGCTAAGCAAAGCTCTCTTAAAAGGAAAGGCCTCCATTTCTCAAGACACCTTCATAACTTTTCTTTGCCAACTTATCTTTCCTGGATATGATTTCAGGAATAATACTCCTTGCTTTAATGTTAAGTCTGGTCCTAGGTTGATAGATACAATATTTTCTTAGTTCAGCTTAAAAGTATATTGTCAGATGCAGTCTACTGCAGTGAAAAAACAGATTGCAATGTTGAACATGGACACTCCAAGCTGTCTTTTCAGTCTTTTGTCAGCCCCCTTTTGGAGCTGTCTTGAAAATAATAAAACAATGTGGTCCCAAAGCCAAAGCAAAAATTGTATGTCCCTCTATTTAACGAGAATTAACTTCAGTCTGATCTTCTGCTGTCCAAAACATCACCCAGAGACCTGCCAAGAATCCTCAGCACAGTACCAGCAAGCTGATCAAGCTCCATTGTTTAAAAGGAAGATTAATACTCTTGCTAATAACAATCATAATAATAACAGCAGTAATAGATCCTTGAAAGAAGAAATACAATCCAATTTGCTGCATTTTTTAACTGTCTCCTCAGTGAAATCTCCTGAGCTTTTCCTCCAAGCTCACCCCAGTGGAAAGATCATGAGTTCAGTCTTCCAGCAAAGCAGCTCATCCACACTTAAGCTCACGTAGACAGCAATCTCACTTTACAACTGAGGTTAATCGGTCATGGCTGATGAGCTTTGTTTAATGAAAGACCATTTATATAGTGCCCTTTGGATAAAGGCTCTACATTTTAGCATTCAAGAGAAGGTAAATGGAGGAAATAAAGAGACATGAGGGGGGTTAATACCAAGGGGTTTGTTTTTCTGCTGCTCTTTTACCAAATAAATACTATAAAATAAAGATTTATTTCTGGAGGATTTATTATAACTATCTTTCCTTCATATGTTTACTTCCTCAGATGCCAGGTGTGAAAGGAGACTTCCATGCACTGCCCAGAAACTTGCAGCCATCTGCATTTAATCAGAAAAGCAGTGGCTGCTTGAGATGAACATACTAAAAATTAACTGTCTGGGTTGTACATCTTCAATCTGAACCCATCTCTAAAATTTCCAGTGTTGTTCCACTGTTTTATCCTCTGAAATAATGTAAGGTCAGAGTGTTAATCACTCATTTTTACTATGCTGCTAATGCAGCTTTTAAATTTCAGCCCTGTTTGTTTTTTATCTTGTTATGCTGAAAGCAATATAAAAATAATTAAAAAGAAACTTTGCTTCCACTGTCCTGCACTGGTACCCAGCACTACCTGGCAGACCTTTAAAGTGTCGATTCTGCATGACTAATTGATTGCTTCATCTGGGGTTAATTAATTAATTAGTAGCAGAGCTGCATTAAAGATTGGAGGCATTCAGAACTCCCATAATGGACGGGAGCTTTATTAGTACATAAAATGAGTGTTTAAAATCCACACAGCAACTAATATGCTCTTGAGGCTTTCATTAAACAAACCTATAAAATTACTTGCTTCATTATGTATTTTAGTTACTTTCTTCACATTGTACGGTATCTCTTCACCTTTTTCTTTTGCCAGCCAGTTTTAAGTGCCTATTTGAAATCAATTTCTCTAATAATGGGCTTAATGAGCTCATCAATTAAGGCTGCCATAATGGAATGTAACTGTGTGGTTTCAGTTATCAGTTAAACTCTGGAACTAATTTCCATGCTTCATCTATCAAAAATGATTGGCTAATATTGTTTAGCTTCTGCTTTAGGATGATAGGGAGACCTCGGGCCCCTCTTCACTAATGTCCGAAGGGCTGAATTTCTTCTTGGAGAAGCAGAAAGGGAGGGAGGCGAGGTGGGATGGAAAGAACAATGAATGGAGAGATTTGGGCCTCTATCTGGATCTGGAGTAAGTGTGATCCTGTATTTCAATGCCAGCATGGTAATTAGTAGTAATGGATTACATTTTCAGACGTATTAGATAAAATGATCGTTCCACATGAAAAATCCCATTATGAGTTTCTTACCTCTCGCTCCCTCGGTCTCTCTCCTGCTTTTACTTGCTCTCTCCATTTTAATAACCACTGCCCTTTTCTGTGACCCCTTTAAATAATGGCATAAATGGTCAATAGACCTAAACATATAAATATTTCCTTAAAACAATGCCCTCACATTTATAGCAGCCAAACTTGAATGTTGGGAAGTGCTTTCTCTCTACAGGAAAAAAGAAATACCTCAACAAACACAAACATCTATCAAGCCAAGAAAATCCCTACAATAAATGGAGTGTAAAATATATTTTTTTAAGGAAATATTGTCAAAAAGCAGAAAAAACCCCAGAAAATCACAGGTTTTTAGTTCCTGTCTGTTTAATTTATGAATACCAGGAATATTTATCTGTTCTTGCTGTTAAGATTAGATGTGTACAGGGTAGTGTACAATAAAATTTCCAGCTGACAGACAGTGGGATTTTACTGATTTCCTTATATAATCAAAACTTCCCAGGTAAACAGTAACAAAATTTGGCTCACAACCCATCTGTTGACTAAAATGTTAAAAACTCTTTAGCCATCAGAAAGTTTGTGTGAACTCCCTTGTGGCTGTATTTACTTCTCTTAAAATGGCATCTGTGCTCTTCTGTGTGTTTGTAAGGGATGAAGGAAGGAGATACTTTAGAGGGAGCATGGCAGACTGGAGCTTGGCTGGAGGGGAACAGCAGGGATTTTTTTAATATAGGCCCCTTAGATTCAGTGTAATGGGCTACTTTTCAAGTAAGTGACTTGAAACCAATGGCACTATGTGAGGGAGAAGATTGCATTTAGATGTCAGAACCTGGCTGCTACTTTTATTTTTGAGACGTGAAAATTCTGTGTTAGTGGACTACTACCCAATAAAGCTCCAAACTGGAAAAGTGCATAAGTACCAAAAACGCCACCTCAAGAACAGTCCAGCTGAGAATTATTCCTCAAGCTTTGTTTTAGAGAGCCCAGGAAGGGAGATGACTTTCAGCTGGAGTAAACCAAAGGGGGTCTTTGAAGGTATAGGAGGATTTTGTGAAGATTTCCTTCTCTAAGGGAGCAATTCTCTGTTCTCTGGCTGCTGCTCTGAAAGTCATTTTGTAATTGATTGTGCATTAATTTTCTGGCTCTGATCTTGTGCCAGAGCTTACAGTTGACTTGTGTGAACTGAGTGTGTTATTTTTATCAAGTAAACTTTCCTTGCATGAATAAAATTGATACTGCAAAAATTCTTCTTGTGGAGCAGCAAAAATTGTGGTAAAGCAAAAAAAAAAATAGTTTTCAAACGTCTTTTTAGTTATCATCATTTTAAATAATCAAGTTCTACAGTACAAGAGTGAGCTCTGTCATACAGGTAGAGAGCATTTTATTTTCAAATAAACAATATTACAAAATACTTTAAAGATAGTCTTTTGTACAAAAATTTCATATGCTTTTCATATTTTTCTTTAAGTTAGATTTTATAGATGACTATAGAAACAGGGTGTTGGCAAAGGAAATTTCAAGTAAAAAACTCCAAACAGGTCCTATAATTTTCTTGTGTATTAGTAACTATTTTCATGATTCAGAACTTTTCCAAGAAGAATATATGGAAGTATTTGTGAAGGTTGCACCTAACTGAAGATGTAACACCTCCTCACTTTCAGTTTGGGATGACAAAGCTTTGGAAGCCCAAAATTTCTCAGGATGCTTAAAAACAAAATAATGAAGCCCTTAGCTACATGTTCCATATCATGGAGAAACTATGAGTCTTGAGCTCAATTCTCTTTTCCAACTGAGATGATTTTAATGTCTCTGATGTAATGTATCTGTAACACTTGTAAAGCCAAGGTTATTCCAGTGCTGCAATTTATAAAATCACAGACAAAAAGAAATGTCAGTGATAGACATAAGGTCATTCAGTTAAATCCCATGCTCTGAACTGTGATGCAGCTCCCAATAGGAATGCAGATTCCTCTGATCATTCAATCTTTTAAAATCCCTCACTGCCTGACTAGTTAGTGGGGATGGGGAGAGCCTGTGCCCCCACTTCGTCTGCCATTGGCCTTTAATTCTGCTCTTGTAAGCATTTTTTTATCTTTGATTTTACATTTACAGGCAGGCTGAAAACTCTGTTGCCCAAGGATTGCCTCCATCACAACCTCCATCATGTCCTTGCCTTCCCTACAATCACTGCCAGGAGCTTCTGTGGGCTGTGGTTTGCCCTTTTTCCCTCTTGCAGGACACCAGGTCATGAACAAGGTGGGCAAGGATCTGACAGTGGGACCAGCCCTTTTTTACAAGTCAAAAACCATAGGCAACAGCATACCCTCAAAAGCAGAGATCTTCTTTGGCAGGTCCTAGAGTAGGAGAGGACTCGGTGAACTCCAGTGTTTTGCTGCTGATTTGTAACCTTAAGAGCAGAAAAGTATCATTTTCACCCCTTGTCTTGGGACCTGCATTGGCCTTTGATCGGCTTTATCCATCCCATACTCTTCAGCTTTCATTTTTTTAAAGACAAGGTTTCTTGTAACCAATTCCAAAGAAGATAGCAGGTTTATTCTGAATCCTTGATGGCTTTTCCCCCACTACATTCTTCCCTTTAAAATAATATTGCTATTATTAGAAGGCATTCAAGACAGGGAGACAGTGTCACTGTCCAACAAGGTTTCATTCTCCGTGCTTAGATATGTGCTATACCTTTGTCACAGGATAAGAGAAAGGGAACATGGCAGGCCTCAAAGCTGTGCATGAAAGAGCTCTAAATAATAGTAATAATAGGTATTTTTAAAAGTCTGTCTTTAAGGGTTGAGAGGGCTCTGTGTGCCCCATTTACGCCTTTTTAATTCTTGAACAATAGCTGTGGGGTTTCTTTTGCTGCAGCACAGGAGCGAGGTTAAACATTATTTCTGTAACAGTCTTTTGTTTCCAGCTCCCATGGAGAGAGGGGGGAAAAATTGAGATAAAGAAGTGTTATTAAAATTGTGACACGCGGCTCTGGGAGTACGTTAAAGATAGAAGGAGCCAGGACGTCAGGAAAGAAATAATGAAATGCAAAAATCACCCGGACTGACAATTGGGAGCCTATGTAGCAGCTTAGCCTGTTGGTCCAAGGCTATTTGTCATAATCAGCAGCACTTTTCTCATTAGCAAAAAGCCATTACCAGTGGACTTTATCAGCAGCTGTGAGTTATCAAGGGGCACACAGCAATCCTAGCGTGTAGTCGTGGGGTTCAGCCGGGGTCCAGCTGCTTTAATAAGCCGCCAACTCTTTCCCCAAGTTCCCAGTCAGGTGTCACTGCCATTCCTGGTGAGGCAGCTGAGTGCGGTCTATTAACCACCTCACTCCAGCACCTTCCACTCCCCAGCACAGGGCCAGAGCCTCTGCCCCTCCTCCTTCCCTTCCCTTCCCTTCCCTTCCCTTCCCTTCCCTTCCCTTCCNTCTCCTCCCCTGCTCTTCTTCAGTCTCTGAGCCCACTGCTCAGTCTCCTTTTAGCAGCCACCAAACTTCTCTTTCTTGCTCCTTCTTCTCCATTTTCTTTCCATATAAAGCCCTGCTCCTTTCCTACCTACTCCTTTCTCTTTGGCCTCCAGTGCCAACTGCTTGGAGGTGCCATCCCATCCTTCACAGGAGCAGTACAGGTTGGATTTTGCAGGAATGCCTCCAAACCTGCTCCAACTGTTGAGAGTCATCTAAAGTATGACGGTGTCTTGGCTGTGTCTGAGCTCAGAGGGAGTTTTTCCTTCTCTGTGTTCTGTGTGTCCTGTCCACTTTTTTCACTGTGACTGGAGTGGGAAATTTGAGACATTTTAAGAAAATAGCAAATAGTAGCTTGGGCAATGCANTTCTGTGTGTCCTGTCAGATGGATAGTCCTATCATACCCTCTTAGGACATATTTAGACTTTTCTTTTCTGTAAGTATTCTCTGTGATCTTTTCCAGAGCTCACATCTTGTCTCCAACAAGAAACTATAGCAAAAAAATTGCCCTTTTTCTGTCCAGGCTGTGCTGTCTCCATGACATTGAGCAGAGGTGACCCGTGGCAGGTCCTGGTCCTAGAGCAGGGGTAGGAGCAGCTTCCAGGCTGGGAAAACTGGAGCTCAGCACCAGCCTGACATACAAGCATCCTTTTAGTGCTGCTTGGATAGAGACATCCAGGGAGAGGAAAGAATGTATTCAACAACTTCATAAGGTGCATCCAAAGTGTCCTTTTATCCCAAGGAAGGAAAAAGTGCCTCCCCTGTTCTCCTTTTCTTCAAATAATAAAATAAATGTTTTGCTTAAGCTATTGTAAGGAACTCCTCCTTCGAATAGGAGGAAATTCAAAGCAATTCATTGCCAACTCCACTTTTTTCGCTGTGACTGGAATGGGAAATTTGAGACATTTTAAGAAAATAGCAAATAGTAGCTTGGGCAATGCACTGGAAGGTGAACATGTCCATCTGTATATGGGCGTGGTGCTCAGTGCACTGCTCCACCAGAGCCTACTGGAATAATTGCAGGTCATGAAGTGGAGGATTTGAATGGATCTGAAATCTGATGAAGTCAGTGAAAAGCCTCTTGGTGATTTCAGGAGACTTTGACAGAGGTGCTAATTGAGGGGAAAAAATATAATCTCACACAAGGCTAAAAATTATACTGGTACGAAAAATCCTCTGTACCTGAAGAGGTATGGAAATGTGAGATGTTCTAGGGTGATTTAAAGACATCCCTATTTTGCATCCTGTGTTTCAATCAGCTCTAAACACACCCTTATCTATACTAATTTAAATTGATGTACAATCAAACTTAAATTGTTGATGCTGTCAGGGATGAGAAAGCATCTGCAGAGATCATGGGTAGCAGTAATTTCACCTCACACTGGAATTTGCCATTTGGACGATACCTGTGCTGGAAGTGGCTCCCCTACAGAAGCATGGATCCAGGGCATGGATTATCAAACCTCTTCTAGGCACTCTGAATTGTTCAACAAATCTACTGGTTGGTCTCCTTCAGATATAACAGGAGCAGATGAATGAGTTTGTCATGGACTTCAATTATGTAGAGAGGGCAGATCATTTTGCTCTGCCTGATTCCACTGTCACCTCTCCTGCATCAGCATCAGAAATAAAATCTCAGGAAACAGTATTGGATATTGAGTTGACAAAATACTTGTTTAGCTTTAAAAATATTAATAATATTCTGACTTTATATGACAAGTTAAACCACTGAAAGGTTTTACTGAGCCAAGGCAGCCCTATCATATGATGCTTTATTTGTAAATAGGAGGTTTCTAATAGTATTATGACATTGTTTTTATTTTTTTTTTTAGTACAGGACTATTGCACGCATTGCAAATTCATTCATTATTGCCTCCATTGTGCACCACTGTCTCAGATAGACTGTAGGAATTTTTTTCCACTGTTGTCCTATGGTATGGATAAGTAAGTGTCTCACTCAGTGTAGAAAAATACTAAAAATATCAACAGGTTCCAGCTTTTGGAAACTGGAAGGAAAGGCTGAAAGAGCAGACTGCCTTCATGCTCATTTTCTTTCTTTCTTATTTAAGCTTTATAAAGTATTTTTGTGGTATTGTCTGGAAAATCATGTTATGCAGGAGCATAAACAAATAACTAGGTTGCCTGAGACCATAAAAAAATCGGCAGTGCTGGGGCACAGGGGGATGGCAGTGCCTGGTGTAGTGGGAGCAGCCCTCAGCTCACAGGTGCCTATCAGACCTGTTAGCTCCCAGGAGAAGGGTGAAGGAGGTATCCAAAGAGAGACCACAAGGTGGCTCTAAATATGTTAAGGAGAAGATTTTTCCATCCCTCTTTTCTGATATCTCAACCCCACATCTACAATGGAAATGTAACTGCTGTGGTTTTATGCACCTGATCTATACCAGAGAGAATATTCACTCCTTTGCAAGCATTGCTGCTTGGAAACATCTGCCAAGAGCTTGTTCTCCCAGGAAATCCAAACCAAACCACTGGCAATGGGACTACTGGATTAGTAAGAAAGGGGGCTCAGGGAGCAGACTTTTGTAGATATTATTTTCCCTAATATTATCTGTTCGGGCAAAAAACTTCCACTCTTTTTTTAACTTTCCCCCCCACACTTTTGGGATTTCTTTTTGTTTTTAACAAGATGCTAATAACAGGCAGCTGAACTTAATGATCATTGTAGGTCACTTCCAACTGAATTATTCTATTCAGTAATATACATACCTTACATACATATATTCTATTATCTGAGATTACAGGGGGAAAGCAGGTTGTTCATAGTTTGGAAAAGTTGTCAATTTATTTGCGCTGTGAAGAGCTGAGATATGAGCATCTGAAACACAAGCAAATCAATTCTGCCTCAGCAAGGAACACTGAACACCCATTGACTTCTCCAGCAGGGGTGAGTGGTTAAGGCAGGAGGGAGGGAACTGGGCCCCGGAGTGTATAATGCAAATTCCAGCAGATTGTCTCCATTCAAGGGAAAATCAAGGACAAAAAATTTTTTCTTCTGCTTCCTATTGTGTTTTTCCTTAGTGGCTTTTTGGTAAAAACGTAGTGGAGTTGACCTTGGGATATTTTTACCTCTAGTAAATTTTGGATTCACTGTAGGAGAGTGAATGCAATGCAGTGCTTTTAATACAAGTTATTTTACATCTCATTTGGGATGTTTTGTCTAATGATCTCTCTCTTTTGGATCTGTGTACGTCTATACCTTAGGATATTTTTTAATGCAGATTTTCATATACTAGAAAATATAAGAAGAATCTGCAGGGAAAATGCTACAATTTCAATGAAATAATAAGCAAGTTGCTTTTGAGATGTTTAGAAGAAATAACCTGATCAGTAAATGGCATTTATGTAAACTTGAACTTTTTTTGTAATTGAGCACAGAAAATAAATAATCTTATTATTTATCTTGCACATTGGTCCACTTCAAGACAGACAGATGTGTCTTATAAATGGGACTGTAATCTCAGCCACAAGAATCAGCAAAGGAATTGTTCTCAAGGGACAGAAGCAGAGGGAAAGAACTGGAGGGGAAAATCACTCACTTTCCTTGATCAGTACTAGTCCAAAAGAAAAAAAAAAAAGAGAGAGAATGATCATATCACATTTATTCTTTTGGACAGAACTATAACCAAAGAGTTGTGATACTAGGGTTATTAAATATTTCAGATTATACGCGTTGACCCTGCAACCCATTTGATTCTCTCCCCATGTTTGCTCCTCCATTTTTTTCCCTGAAGATTACAAGAATTCTCCATAGAGTAGAAAAACAGCTCACCTTTTGTTCAGACTTAAGCACAGTAACCACTAATATCTTTATTATTATTATTATTATTTTGTATCGATAGCTTGTGCAAAATAATATTTAACTTGGATAAATGTAAGCTATGTATGATAATCCTAGATGCTACTATAGAATGAAAGTATATATGCCAAGAAATATATAGAAGCATTAATGGAATTCCAACAGATATGTTATATAATACTGATGAAAATATAAAAATATAAAATAATCTTATATGTTATATAACACTGCTGAAAAGATGACAGTCTACTTCTTATATTAGCAAAATATCTCGTAGAGAAGCAGCACTTGGCTCTGCTCCCAATTCAGCAATTAACTTTGTGACTTAAACCTGTATTTCAGTGTTTGGCTGCTCTTGCAGTGCTCAGCAGCAGTGAATATTCACAGGTGTTCATTGATTCTGGGGGCAGAACCCAGTCTGTGGGTCAGCAGCACAAGTGCCAGGTGTGCTGCAGCCACTGCTCTGCCCATGCTGGACAGAAAAACAGCCTCTACTGAAGGGAAGGGATGTCAACTAAAGGGGCCTGTGTTAATTAAGTGTGTGGCTATGACAGCTCAGTTTCAGCTGTGGGAGGAGCAGAATGAGCATAGCAACTTCAGCATTAAAAAGTGCAACAGGTTGAATGAATTGTCCTGGTGTCAAAACCACAATCCCAAAAAAGTAAAACGTAAATGAAGATAGAATTTAGATTTGGTAATTTAGCCTGTGTCCAGAGGAGGCACTGGTTTATAGACCTTCATGCCAACTGCAGACAAGCCTAGGGAACCCTAAAGCTCTCCTTATGCAATGCAAACACTCATGTAGCAATTCCCCCAAGCTTTTATGGAAAGATGCAGGTGCTTTCTGGGAAGTTCTGAAGCTTCTGAAGGCTCTGTGTGTGTGTGACTGTGTTAGTTTACATGCTACAGGCATCTCCAAGCAGCAGTGTTCCTTCCAAAGGAGAAGTATTTGTGGACAAACATGGTCTTTGTAATTTATTCTGCACACCTTGAATATTGAGAAATTTTGAGTGGCTTGGCAGAGCTGATGCCATGTGAGATACCCTTTTATAAGAATGACTGAGTGATGCAGAGAGTTTAAGTGACAGTTCATTCTCTTCTAAGCTTCCCCTCGGCCAGGCTCAATTTGCAGAAGGAGATGGAAAGGGAAACAGGGAATGAAGTACTTTATAAGGACAAAAAAATCACAGATGTGAGATGTAGAAGACCCATTAGACCATCTAGTCCACGGACTTCCAGGAAGAGGATGTACTTTATGTAATCTGCCAGGAGATTCTCAATAGTGAAGATGACAATGGGGCCAAGAATCACTAATGGAGAAGAAAGTGGAGATGCAAGATGGAAAAGCCCAGATGTAACAGGAGTCTGTCCCCTCTTGTGCATTATTCTCACTTTGCTCTACATCCCTGTACCTCATCAGAAAGCTGGAAGCACCTGGAAGAGGAGGTGATCGCAGACAGCTCGTAAGAAAGTGTTTCATATAACTTTTGATAATATTTGTGCAGTCATTGTGTCTATTTTTGTTAGAAATATTACAGAGCACTGTCCCTTTGGCAGTCTCCATGGATATCAGTTCTTGGAACCTGGTTGGATTCTCTTCCTATCTGCTTTTCTTGGAGTCCTAGATTTTTGCCCTTGACTACAGAAAATTTCTCTTTTTAGAGTGGATATTGAAACATTGGCTGTGAAATGAGAGTATTAAGGAGGGAAATAATCAGTAACACCCACACTGATATGATCTATAGTTAAGCCAATGTAAAATTCTTTGGTGCAGTGATGTAAAATTTGTCTCTGAAGTCCCCTTTTCTGTTACTTATCAACTGAATCACCTTATTCTCCAACATCAGCTCTGTCTCCATGAAGTCCTGTCCTATATGTCACTGCTTCTCCATGCTTTTGTCATGTTTTTTGGACAATCTTCAGTGAATTGATAAGATCAGAGAAATTTCTCACTAGTTTTGTGAAAATAGGCAGTAAGGAAGGGAGTAACCCTTTGTGGGAAGGGGCCATTTCTTCTGAAAACCTCATTTATGAGTCTCATGGAAATCAGTGGTGAATTTTCAGTCTAAACTCATCTTTGAGCATTGTGTAAGAGGTTCTGCTGCTATGTGACACCTTCAAGCCTTAAATACCCTGCATTTTACCATACTTGCTTTCCTGAGTTCTCTTAAAATTTCATATTATTTTCAAACTCATATTCTCATTCAGATTTGTATATCAGAAAAGAATCTCTAAATAAACAGAAAATATCGAGTATTTCAAAGCTTTCTGCTTTATCCCAAAGTAGCTGACCCAACCTCTAGCTCCACAAGAGGCATACTCTCCCCTCCTGCCCCCAGAGGTGTGTCAATGAAAAAAGGCTTCAACCTCAGTCTTTATTATTGTATCTTATTATGCTCAGGTTTTCTTATTCATTTCTCCCAGGATTTAAAAATCTTGAGGACAAAATCATGAAACTGCTTAATCAGTGATGAGTGAACAATTGCAGCTTCCTGAAAGAAACAGAAGTGCTGGGGTGCAGCAAGTTCATTGTGTCATGTTTCTCTTGCCAGAAAAAGCAAGGACACTTCAGCAACTTGCAGTTCAGGACCACGAGAAATAGATGAGCTTTGCACCATTCCCAGAAGGTTAATGGGCTTTGGCACTCACAGCCCAGTGGGGAACACCAGAATAAAACCTGGTTTCCCTGAAAATCCCCAGGGCTGCTCTGCAGGCAGTCAAACAGAGGATGTGGCAGTGTTTGTGTGTGTTCCCATCTCCCACCCTGTCACAACAGCACACAGAAACTTATCTCTTGGGTACAGAGATCTTAAACCATTACAAAAACCACTTTGCCTAGGTCAAATATCTTGGGCAGACGTTTTGCCAGACACAACAGGCCTTGGGAAGATGATTGTCATAGAATCATAGGATGGTTTGTGTTGGAAGGGACCTTAAAGGCTCACTCCAGCCCTCCTGCCATGGGCAGGGACAACTTCCACTATCCCAGGCTGCTCCAAGCCCTGTCCAACCTGGTTTAGAGCACTTCCAGGGATGGAACAGCTACAACTTTTCTGGGCAACCTATGTCAGTGCCTGATCGCCCTCACTGTAAACTATTTCTTCCTAACATTTGATCTGTACCTATTCTCAGTTTAAAGCCATCCTCCCTTGTCCTATCAGTATGTGCCCTTGTAAAAAGTCCTTGTAAAAGATGTGGCACATGCTGCAGCCAGGACAATGTCAGGCTGCCCTTGTGTTATACTTGCATTTACAAGTTTGAATTTCTTGCAAGAAAACAGATTCCATCCCTTGAAAAACTCTGAACAGTGCAGTCAGTTGGAGCAAAGGAGTTTCCACCCTGAGCCAAATGAATGCCAGCACCCAGTTCCTGCTGATGTCCAAGACCAGCCGCTTACAGAGACAGCTCCCTCCAGGAGACTACTCTTTGTAAAGATAATGTGGGGAAAAATAAGCCTCATTCTAAGCTTTAGCAATTAGAATTGTTTTCACATCTGAAATAGTGGTTCAACACACCTTTCTGGTTTTGTGTCTGCAATCCCAGTTGTATTCTGAATGCTTTTTATTAGCCATATAAAGCAAATACTGGCTAAAGATGATTTAAAAGAAATTTGTGTGGATGTAAGTGCTGTTGTCTTCACTGCAGGGAAAGAAAAAAGCCTCCCCTCTTCTTCCTAGGCAGCGAGATAGCAATCAGAGACATACACCTTATGGTAAATTAAGAAGTACAGGGACAAAAATAGTAAAGAAACTTCCTCAAAATGGCTTCTGGAGCTTTACCTCACTGAAGCTGACAGGAATCTGTCTATGTATGTCCAGATATCCATGCATTTCAGACAGGCTCTGTGAGACTAGTCAAATGTTTCCCTAATATTCCAGTGTTAAATGGTTTAATTATTTTACTTTGGTTCATGTTAAATTTGAGAGTCTAACAGAAATGAAGCAAACTAATAAAAAGGCAAGGCTGGATTCTTACAGGTTATTTCCCTTTCCTGATGGAGCTATCGTTTCAAACAGAAAACAGGGGAATAAAGCCTGTGGCTGTGATAGGGTTAATAGTAAAGATTTTTTTTTTTCTGTTTGAAATGGCTCCATGGTTCGAGAATGACTCTTTGCTTCCCCTCTTAATCTGTATTTTACGAGTGAGAAGCTTTGCATTATGCAAATCGTTAGATAGGAACAGGTGACATTTCAGCAAAGAACATGATCAGCGGCCCGGGCCTGGATTGGGCTGCTGATTTATACATTAGTATTTGTCACAAGGATTGCAAGTACTTCAGACTACACTCTGCAATTTGCTTTTCTATTTTTTCCTCCCCACAATCCTTAAGGTGGAAACTTCATCAAAGTATTTAAAACACACTGGTTGGACCAAAGGGAGGTGATTTTGTTCTGGAATCAAGGCTGAAACAGCATAGTCTTGTTTTGATGGCTGTTTGCTGGTGTTAATTGTCACTCTGTGGTTTAGGCTTGCTGCAGCTCCTGCACATCTGCAAGGCTCCAGATCCAGATGCTCTGCAGCAGGGAAAGCCCCCTGGTAGTTCACTGGCCCTACAGCAAAATGGGGAAATCTGAAGGACAGCCTGGATTTTTGTTTAAACTTTAAAAACAGCATAAACAACAGATATCTTCAAAATTAAAATTGTGTCAGAATGCAACTATTTATTGTTCATTTTTATTTTTTCCCTTCTGGATCTTCTCTAATGGCAGGCAGATTCAATAGAGATTGATTTGTATGCCATGAGATATGTTTTGGACTGTAAATTATTTCTGAATAAAAACCCTACTGGAAAAAAGAAGGGGATTTACTGCCACTGAATTTAACATCAGGAACAGTTGTTTTTCTTCCTTTCATCTTCTAATTCTCTGCAGCATTTTGGTTTTTACTCTTTACAGAGGCTTTGTTCCTGCCCTGCTAAAACTTTATAAGAGTAGCTTGGATCAGGGAACAGGAGAGGTTATTGGGTGCTTGGAGTGTCATTCACCAGCAAGTTAAAGCCTTGCTGTTCCCAGCAGTGTGTCTGTGCTCCTCAGCATGGACAGAAATGTGTTTGGTGTGCAGGACATGGTGGCTGTGTGCTGTGAGCAGATTCATCCAAATGCACACTGCTCCCTCCATGTCACAGGGGTCTTTAGAGCAAATAGAAACTCTTGGTGTTCTTGTGAGCTGCCTGGCTGCCCAAAAGCCCTGGGACAGGGCTGTACCTGCTCTGTGGCACTCTCCAATGCTGCAGGGATGTGCACACACGGGAATGTCTCCAGTAACATTTACAGCAAATTAGAGGAGACAGGAAGGCAGAGGCATCTCTTTCCTCACTTGGTGATTCTGGCAGTGTCTGTTTCTCCTGTCACTGCCTGTGCCCATTCCAGGCAGGACCCCTCCTTGACTGTGCACCCCTTAATGTGACATATTTTTATTCTCAATGCTCAGCAGAGGCTGTGACTGGCTCCTCTAAAGGTAATAAACAAATAACTGGGCTCTGGGAGCATCTGCTCCACTTTAAGGCTGTGCTTTCTTGAGTCCCTGATCTGGGCAGGAGCCAAGCAATGAAAGCTGCTGTAGCTTCTCATCATTCTAAATCAAAGATAAATCTTGGGCAAAAACAACATCTCAGTTTTCTTAAGGCTTTTCCTAAGGGACTGAGCTGCTTCAGAAGCTGGCATATGTTCTTCCCTTCCTCTTTCTCAGTCTGTTTTTTTGCTCTTTCTTTGATGCATACAAACAAAAAACTGATTCTTCTCATCAATGCTGTAGGGCCTGGACATCTTACATCTGTTACAAGGGAAACATATTGGGTCATGTGAACAATTTTGATTTATACCTTGCTATATGCTTGTGACATTAATGATTCTTAGGGGTTGAACTTGAATGAGAAGCTACCTTTGTAGCTGCATTTTCTAATTTCTCCTGCTTTCATCTTTACGGATTGTGAAATGACATAGAAATAGCTCATTACAGATGTCCCTCTTTTGCCTAAACCTCGCAGGTGTGTTGACAATTCACTGTCCTTGAAAGCCATGTTTCCCTGGCCTTTGAAAACACTTCTACTTATGAATGTCTTATTTTAAGTCAAGTGCAGAAAACCAGCCTCTGCTGGGGATAGTGTTCAGCATATGGCACATAACTAACTGTAGTCATGTCCTCAAATCCTTCAATGCGATCATATTTTACCTTGAGCTCCTTGGTTTTTACCTGGAATAGTGGCTTAAGTTCCTCCTTAATGCATTTCCTTATCTCCTCAAGGTAACTTCAGTAAAGATAAGAATGTTCTGCTGAGAATGGCACCAGCCCATAATTCATTCATATCATAAATCACTACCATTTCTTAATATCATCCCAATTTAACTTTAGTTCAATCCACATGTTCTCAGCTGAGGTCACAGCAGTGCCTTTGGCATGAGCCTGTGCAATGGGTGATTCTCCCAGTGCTGGGGCCAGCTGTGTGAAGGCTCCTGGTGCTGGGAGCACTCCCAAACACTCTCCAGGTCCATGGCACTGCTGTCTGGAAGGATGGGTAGCCCAGCCTTCGAAGCCATGAGGGACCACTCAGGTGGGGTTTGCTGTGAACATTGGTTTAGAAGTCTGAGAGTTTATACCCAGTAACTACATACCAAAGCTATAAAATTACTTACTGCTGGAATTAACACAGATAACAGTCCAGACATAGATGAAATCAATCCCATAACACTGGCACAAATGGTCACATTTAATGACATCTTTGATGAATGACTATGACTGTTTTTATAGTGATGCTTTATCTCAGATACATTTTTGATTGCCATACCAAATACTCTCTGAGATTCCACAGGCTTCACATTCCACTGTGTTTTGAGGATGGGGTATCTTGCTCCTATCTCACCAACTTCCTCTGCCTCATTATTTCTGTATCATCTCTCTGTTCATATTTTCTGTTACTATAACACAAACCCTTCTAAGCTCTTATGGCATTTCTTGAAGGCTGGATAATTTCTCTCCATGCCAATGAGATTATTATGATTATACTCATTTTGCAGGATGGGAAGCTGAAAAAGAGATGTGACAAAATGCTTTGTCTGGAAGAAAGATGCTTGTATGTATGCAAAGTTATTACTCACCATTTTGTATTTCCTTTTGTATTCATATACCCAACAGTTTCCTGAGGCCAGAAGGTGTCTGGATGGAATCCTTTCCTAAAGCAGGTGTGAGCAGCAGATCTCCACGTGTCCTCACAGAAAAGGAAACATTATGAGCTACTACATTTGTCATTTCATTTTTAACAAGACCCAACCACCAAAACCTCTCTCTATAGAGGCAATGCTGGTTTTGTTGGTGTTTAAATGCTGTCATTTCTCTGATGAGATTAAAATGAAGAGAATAAAAGATACATTATTAGACTTGAGGCACTGAGGTGTCTTACCCAACAGAACTTCACCCCAGTTCTGAAGCATTTTCTGTAACCACAGTGGGGAATCCTCTCTGGTTTCTTGTGAAGAGGGGCTGGCAATAAAAGCACTTATGCCATCTGTGGATTTTTAAAGTAACAGGTAAACATCTCTCTTGGATCTATTCTTGTTCTTACAGATGAATAAAAGTATGACCAAATTAATAAGAATGTTTTCATTGGTACAAATTGAACTCCTGTAGATGTCCCCAATACAGGATTCTTTCAAAGAATCTTTTAATTCACTCTCTAATTGCCTAAGAAAAGATGCTAAGGAACATTAAGATGTGCACAGCGAGGTGCAGTGATCTACTTGATATTTGGTTTTTTTGTTTGATAGGGTCTTTTACATTGCCATATACTTGTAATACAGGTGGCACAAGTCTGTGAGGACAAGCACCTTGCCACAGCCCTGCCTCTGCTCAGCACTGCTGACTGTGTTAGAGGCAAGAGTCATCTGTCCCCAGATGTTTAAGAGCACAGAGGAGCTGTGTTTTCATGGATGAATACAAGAAAATTGTTTATGCCTGTTACCTACAGGATACTGGTAATACAAGGCAGAATGAGAAGCTGTCATTTGTCAATATTAATCTGGAGTGTTTTATGGTGGAAGGCACTGTCTGTTTGGTGTTGTATTGTCTGTTTAAAGGAATGATGTTGATTTAATTGAAATCATCAATTTCTATCTCAAAACCTTGGATTTCTTGTTGTCTTACAGCAAAATATCATATCAAGCCTGTTTTTCTGTTCAGAAAACCTATGAATTGTAAAAAATAGGTAATAAATTTGGTCCAAATACCAAATTTGTGACAGAGCTTGAAATAAGGAGAAAATAGGAGATTAGTAATGACAAGGATCTGTTGGTCTCCTTGAATTCATCCAGTGATGAGAGAGCTCAGCATTCCTAGCTGAGGCTGACTGTGAACTTCATGTGGCTGTTGTGTTATTGTTGGTTTTCCATTCACCAGTCTCTTAATACAGATATAAAGTCAATCATTGTTTCTGCATGATTCATTTATTTTGGTTTGGATTGTATTATGTTTTTTCAACCTTGCCATTCTTGAGTTGTCCATAAAAGTTCTGGTTCACTATATATTGACTACCATGATGTCTACAGAATTGGTTGGACTTATACTTTGAAATAAAATGTTGACTAATATATGAATCATAACTACATATATATAATTTATAATTACAGTTTCAAGAAATTACATGTATGGCCAGGTCATCACAGGAAGTAGTTATTGTCTCTTTACTTACCTACAAAATTATGTATTAACCAACTGCTTCCTCAGCATGCTGAAAAGCGTACCCAAAAATTTTGTGTTTCCAAGCAGCTGAGCTAATTCATCATAATAAAAGCAGAAAAAGGAAAGACAAAAAAGATTTTCTGTCTTGTGGCTGTGGTGTGTGTGCTGGTTTAACAGGTGTGAAACATGCTCCTGGTAAGGACTGAAGTGAACAACCACATAGGATCAGCTGCTGAGTGGCCTTGTGTAGGGCTGGAAGATTTGTTGAAGCCTCATGGGATTTCCACATGCAGAGAGGGATGTGAGTAGGGTCATGGGCATTGCTCAGAAAAAACTTGACAGAGTGAGATTTCAGAATGAGTTGGAACAAGATCAAATTCAGTGAGACTTTGATTGATGCTTTTGGGCCCATTCATAATCCAGAGGAACAGTAAATTGCATAAATATTCTAAGAAAACAAATACCTTTGTCTTGAAACAAGACAGAATTGATTTGACATTGTGAAGTTAAAATTGACCCAAACCCCTTCAGCCCTTCATGATTAATCTCAGAATCATGCCAGACTTTGATCTCCTAAAAAATCTGTCCCTCAGAAGACTTTTCTGCTAGTCAAAAATGTAGAGATAACTTGGATATAATGTATTTATATACATATATTTTTATACATATATTTATGTATAGGATGCTGATCCTATCTCCAGATCAGAATTTACCTGTGACAACTCTTTCCTTCAACCATGGCTGAACAGAGCAGAAAATGTGCTTGGACCTTCAGCTGAGCAGTGGGGCTGAGTCCCAGGAGCCTTGAACTGCAGAATGAAAATATAAATCTCCTGTCCTCCCATTTCAGGCAATGCCAGCACCCACAGTGGTGATGGATGCCAGGGTTCAGGTGCCTTCCCTCCATAACTTCGTTGTAATCTGCTGCTGGAATGGAAAACAGCAAGACTTGTGCTGCCAGAAAGACACGTGACCCCCAGCCTCACTCTGAGATATTTGAAAATGAAGCAGGACAATGTTTATCACCAAAGTCTCAGATTCCCACTGGAAGCTGTTCAAATTTCCCTGTAATACACTTTACTGGCCCTTTTATGATTCTATTTCTAGGGGACCTTTCATGGCAAAGGACTTGCTAGCCATGGACTTATTCTTTCTGTAGTCTGAAGAAGAGGTGAGAGACACCCTGTGAGGGAAACAGGACTGGGGGAAAGCCTGTAGCCAAAGTGGGGAAACTTTGCCAGACAGCCTCTAAGACTTCAGTAGGTCAGGTACAGCCTGGATTATAAAGGTTTGCCCAAACAGACCTTAGAACCATGTCAAGCTAAGGGGTGATTTGAGTATAAGGATTTAAACCTGTGGTTCTAGGATCCAGGCTGATAAATCACAGAATTGTATAGTAATTATTAATTGAATATTGCCACAGAAAGTAGGGAGTTATAACAGTAAAATGACTTATTTTGCTTTTGCTGAGGTTGCTGAAGATGCATTTTATAGGAGAAGTTCTTGTAACTCGTGAATTGTTATATAGATTCCACCTTAAATGGATTTTATCAGACTGTGCACCGGTAAGCCCATGCTAATATTGGCTCCAATAAAGAACAAATCAGTGCCCAACTCGACTCGTCTTATCGCACAGTCAAAACTGATGGCTGAAGAAGTCATAAAGATCCCATTTAATCTCTCGCCTATCTATCACTGTGAATGTCTTTATCCTCTTTGTGCAGTGGTAATATCTGCTCATTATGAAAGCAAAATAGATCTGGCATGAATAAAAGCGGAATGAAGTGCTCACTTTGATTTTGACAGCATGATCAGTGGAAGCAGTAATCTGTGAGAATCAAAAGGGCTAAATTATTCCATAACAGTAATTTGAGGGAACAGCTCAGAGCATACACATCTGCTTTCATATATTGTGACGTGCACTGATAAAACATCCTTCCCAATTTTCTCTCTCTGTGCTTGACTAATCTGCAACAGCTCTCACAATGTCTAATCATGCCATCAAAAAGGAGAAGAAGTTCAATGGAGACTCAAATGAAAGAAGATTGGAAAACTATCCTCAATTGAAATTACATTTGTAAATGAGCCATAGTTTTTCTGTTCAGAGTGCATTATGGCAAATCTGCCTGAAGAAGTAGTTATGCTGAAGAACAGCAACATGTATCTAGATTGTATTTATTCCATTACTGCTCAAGTAAAATTATGGGAGCTTGGAAGCCCTGGGGCATCTTTTCAAAACTGATACGCCAAATTCATAGTCAGATTTCTGTGGTATAATTATAACATCTCTGGCCAGCTGAAAGATTCCCAATACATATAAATTACACAGCCAGGTTACAGTTACACTGTAAAAGGTTTTTTCTTTTTAAACATTCCTGTAATGGGAGATTTCTTTCTGTATTTGCAGGCTGGGCCATGGCTTTACTTTTTTCACTTTCTTCCTTTGCTCATTGTATTTTTGCTGCTAATTAACCATGCCTATATTGTACTTAAATCACTAAAACTAAGGTCACTTTGAAGGTGATTTAAGGATGTATCCAGCTGATCCTCATGGACAAAACTATAACTTGAAGCATGTGTGGAATGGCTTGAAATATGTGCCACACAGATCAAAAGGGAAATAGCCACATTAAAGCTCCTCTACTGAATATTGTGGTTGTTGACATGCTTTGTAACACACGCTAAAAACCTCTTCTTCCTAAAACTTATGGGCCTCATTTCTGATCTTTGCTAATTGAAGTCTGTCCTCAGGCACTCCAGCCTCTGAAGACACATTTTCACCTCTGCAGGGACCTCACTTTGAGGAGTGTTATCCTTCCCTCCAAGCATCTGCTCCTGAGGCTGCATGATTTGTCAGCCAAGGCATTGTACCTCTCCATCATTTTGATTGGACTCACGTGCTACTGAACTCCTTAAAGCTGGCAGTACTGGGTAAACCCTCACTGGTAAATCAGTAATGAGCCTCTGCCTTAGGCCTTTTTTCCTGGTATAGCCAAAAAAAATTTGTGAATGGCTCCTTTGTAGACCTGTCATGGGGTTCAGTGATGCAGTTCCCTGTGTTACATATTTCCATGATGAGGATGACCCTACAGATCTGAAAGGACACAGGTAAGCAAATGGTTCTGCTGTCAGCTGCTGACACTGCTTGCTGTTTTGTTACATGCTTGGGAAAATTTGAAAATATGAGCCAAGAGGGTGTATTCACCATGGGAAACTATGTCTGGACACTACTCTGCAAATGTTTAGGTCTTGGTGAAGCCTATGTAGCTCTTACTTGCCTAAGGAAAATAATTGTGAGCGGACGCTCCTGCTCTTGATATTGTCACTAGAGCAATATGAACTACAATATTCAGTATTCAGTTCTGGTATTAATAATCTATTTTTAGTCATTTTTAGCCCATTTTCTGTGAACACATGATTTCTTACCTAGTGATCACTTTACCATAACAATCTTGCCCGGTCAGGATTTTTTCAATCTCCCCAACAGAAACTTAAGTCTCTGCAAAACTGAAGTAGTAGTTTGTGAGATTACTAGGATCTGTTTTCTATCAGGGAAAAAAAAAATCAAATAAAAATGGTTTTATTTTACAATATTTATAATAATGTCAGATTTATAAAATAGAATTCTTATAATATAAAATGCATATGTCATATGTTTCCCCTGGAAATTGATTTGAATGTTTTATTGGCCAAATTATTTAGCAAAATTTTCATGCTGGCTAAGTAACACAGCCTGCAATTTTTGGTGCAAGAAAAACATCAGTTAAAATTGTCTTTCAAGAGCACACATTTGACCAGTTGTGTTGGGAATATGCACTCATTAAATTAGTGACCAGATAAAATGTCCTATGACAAAAAAATCCCCACATAGCTCACACTATTTAATAATTACTTAGCAATAAGGTTTGATGAATAAAGAAATAAAGATTACTCTATAATTTTGCATAAATTATGGAATTTGATATTTTTTTTAAATAGAAACAACTGGCTGAGTATTATTTTATTTTGAGTATTCTGGATTTAGTCATTGTACTGGTGATTTTTTGGCAGGATGAATTTTTAACTGTCTATAAAATATACAATAGGACATGAACAACACTACAGGTATTTTGGTTCATTGAAATCTTCATATTATAAAGTCAAGGAAATTAGATAAATGTAAAATTTTTTCTAATTTATCTGACGTAAAAGGCTGTTTTTAAAGTTCCATTGTCAAGACAGGTGTGTAAATACAGTATTTAAGGGTACAGTTGTTTGTGCAGCAGCCAATACTCTCAGTAGAGCTTAGAAAATTTGCCTTACAGGTTGATATGTTTTGTGACAAAATCTATGCATAATTGATCTTGATTCCCCAAGCACTTCTGCTCATACACAACTCTGCCTCTATGATTAGCCACATAGGGTTAAATAGAAGTAATTACACCCTAATTTAGGTTTGTGTCCAAGTATTTGCAGGAAATGTCATATCTTCTTGCTCGTTCTTCAGGCTTGTTACAGACTGAACACTTCTTCGGATACTAAAACAAAAAAAAAATATAACAAGGGATGATTTTAATCTGTATGCACAGATTCTCCAGGTTGTCAACATCTCTGTTTCTGGACTGGTTCACTGTGTAATTTTCTCTGGCCTATTTACATCCAAGCCATTCCAAAACAACATATATATCAAGAATTAGCTTAGCACGTTGTTTTTCTCTGCCAAAGACCCACAAAATGGGATAAATGAGCCTCTTATTGTGATTAACAGTACAGTGATGCATCGCAGACAACTGACTACAGACTGCCTTAGCTACAGTACTCATGTTCATTCCTAATTTTCTCTGTGGAGGGCCAGACTCAGGGTCAGATTCAGTGGACTTCTTTAGTTTATGGTTATTGGCTTGGAGAAGAAGGAAAGAAAACCAAACATATGTTGATAAAACCCTGTCTACCTCTTCTGTCAGTGTTACCATTCAACTTCCAAATTTTAGACCCACAGTCTCAGGCTCTTTTGCTGGCTGAGGATGGCTGCTGGTCTCACAGCTAAAAATTGCCTTTTTTCTGCTCCTTCCACAACAGCCTGCTGAAGTGGTTTTGACATTGCTGTGGTAGCAACTGGGGAGCATAGGCTTTATCAAAATCACCACAAAGGTTCTTGTGCTCTTTTCCTGCCTTGCACATCGCCACACACATTGAGACAAAACAAAACTCTGATGAACATGCAATGTATTTATTTGCCTGACAGCATCCAGCCTCTAATTGTCTGAGTCTGTAGGCAGAGGGCAGACTGGGCTAGTAAGTAGTAGGAGGGGTACAATTAAAAGTATGAAGAAACCTACATGTTTGTGTTCTGTGGTTTTCTGAAATGCCTCCTACTGTTTCTGTAAACTTGCATGTGACACATGGTTATGATAACTGAGATTCTTCTCATTTGTTTTTTCTCATATAACTGCACATTTTTGGGTTCACACATCGTACATAATTATTTCTTGAAGAGATAAAGATACGGACAAGTCATGATGGCAATGAACATTGCTGAGAAGATATTTTGCCCCAAAATAATTTGTAGTTTTCCTTTAACAAGCCTGAGGAACACTGGATTGCCAATGTCAGTACTGTTTTTCCAGTTTTTAGGGGAAAACTCCTCTCCCCAAACATAGAGATATTTCACATTTTTGCGTGAGTTGCATCTGAGTTTGGGCCATTTCTGCATCTTATAATGCAACTGTTCTTCAGCCACTGAGGATCTGCAGGCTGAGGGTGAAAGTTCATGGAACCACAGGGAAGCAGTGAGAGTTCTCAGAAGTTTGCTTCAGGAAGGTTCACAGAGTGGTTTTGGCACATTGACTGTGTAGGACACATCAGTAGTGATGTCTGAACATCCTGACATATCCTTTTCTTCAAGTCCTAGACTTTTACTAAAGGTGAGTACAAACATCCATTTCACAGAGGTAAAGGATCCTGTGCTATCTGTCTGCTGGTTTAATGGCATATGCTAGTGTATATTAGTTTAGTGGTTAGAGACCTTAAGCAGGCCATGGCAGATTTGGGCCCTGGCCACCCCTTGGCTTGAAAAATTCAGATCAATGTCTTTATCTCTAGGCCGTGCTGAGGGAAGGGAAGAGGGGGGAGACTGTGCCTGAGGCTGGAAATTCACCGGCAGAGGGAGAGCAGAGGGAAAGGGAGGATATACCTCTGCAGGCAGCACAAGAAAAATCATCATCCTCCAGGTGCAAATGGAACCCGGGGCTCCAGCTCACTCCCAGGGTTTTTCCTTTGGATTTACTTCGGGCAGCCTGGGCAAGATCCCAGCAAAAGGTCCAGCCAGGCTGCAGGTGCTCTCGCTGTGCTGGTAGAGCCCCTGGTGGAGATGAGAGATGTGGTAGCTGAGAGAGATTTTCTGCCCAGGCAGCTGTGCTCCCAACACAGGCATCTCTGCCCACTCTGCTCTAAGTGCTCTTGTGCAGGAGCAGCACATCCACAGCTGGGGCACAGCAGCATCCACAGCCAGGACAGAAGTAATCCTGCTGAGTAGGGTGGGGATCACGAGTTCGCCAGAACTCTGCCAGCAGAATGCAATAAGGTCTCAAAAGTCAGACCTGACCCATGCTTAGGTCTGAAACTATCTTGAATTCTAGCCTGTTTCCTATCCTTGTCACATTTCTAAATGCCACTATGCAGCAGAATTCGTGTTTGCCATAGGATTTGTGTGGTATTCTGCTTCACTTTATAAACATATTTTATGCAAATCAACTGTTAATTACCCCTGCTCTGTATTTTGTGTTGAATATCATTTTTTTAATTACAGGCTCCATCCCAGGTTAAGCCTGCATGCCTGTTGTTGAGCCAATTATCATAAATTCCCCTGTAACAATTAACAATATTGGTACAGAGCTGCATGTATTTTAAATGTTATAATTATGCTCAGCTCTTTTGTTAATTGGCCTATCTGACTCTTTACTTTTTATGCTGCTCATCTGCTCATTACCACAGCCATTTAATTCAATTAGCACCTTAATTAGAAGAACAGCCATGTCCAATGTCGTAGGACTTGTCAGAGTACGCAGCTTGATTAGCAAAGACAAACACACCATGCAAATCAGGCTGTAACATTTGGGGGCGGCAGGAATGGAAGGCAGCCAGCTGGTGAAGTGGAAAAGGAGCGTGTCTTCATCCCCCAAAGCTTTGCCAGGAGAGAGAAAATAAAGAAGGCATCAGACTGAGGAAGGAATAAAATAATTTACAATTCCACGAGTTAAGGCATCACTTAACATGAATGGTGTGTAACTCCTGAGGACAGTGCCACTACTAAATTATCTCCTACCCCCAGTGCTCTTAAAAAAAAAGACAGAAAGTGAGAGAGATGTGTAAAAATAATACAGTAATCTCCTACCATGTCGTATGTCCTTTTCAGAGTAGGAAGTCAAACCCCAAAGTCTAGATTCAAAGGGAGAGAGAGGAGGAAAAAGAAACACCCTGATCCCAGGTGTAAATCCACACAGCTCATCAATGGCAAGCGAGGAGTGGATTCAGGGTATTTTAAAATCACCCATTTGACCTCCATCCTCTCATTTAGGATAGCAGCATTGCTGAGGAGAGACATGAGGAGTTGTAGAATTGTATTTAAAAAAAAAACCACAAAAAGCTGCGTTTTCCAAGAACAGTTTAAGTCTCAGTTTTGTTTTGTGCCAGTCTATTTAAATCTTTATTCCCTGCCTATTAATTCTCCTAATTAGAATTAAATGAAGCATGCTAAATTGCTAGATTAACCAATAATTAAGCAGGCAAAGCACTAACGTTTAATCCACACAGGCAGCTCTTTCTCTTCTGTGATAGCACCATGTCATGACTGCTCATTTTATTTGAAAGGAATTAAGAGCCTTGTCTTCCGTGATCAACACCCCCTCCCATATTAACTTACATAAAATAAAGACTTTCCCAAAAGGGGATCAGTTTCCAGCTAGTTATCAAGAAACCTTTGATTTTATTTTTTAATTCCTTATCTGTGAACCCTTGTGAAACCTATTTGAATCAGTTGGCTCAAGAAACCAAACAGCTGTACATATATTTAGTAGATAGTAGATTTTAATTAAAATGATATATAGTTTGTGTGGTGCTCCTTTTATTCTGTGTTATTTCTTTATTTCTGCTCATGTAATGAAGTCCTACACTTATTTCCAGAGGATGGCAGTCCCTATCCCTCCCTCTCTCCTCCCCCCTGTGTCATGCCTCGCTCCTTCAATATTCCTTTTACATATTTACACATAATTTTGTCTTTATGGCGTGCACCTGCCTGTGGGATCTCTCAGTATCACACAGTCCTCTCTGTGTGTGAGCAAGAGGCTGTGCAGACCCATCATGGGCATCTTGGTGATTTTGAAGGTTATTCCTTGGGTGTGTAAGTGCTGGAAAAGCTGAGTCAGGACCAGCATGTTCAGAAAGGGGTTTTTGCCTCTTAGGAAGGTGCTGGTTGTGTTTTGAGCATGTAACTCGTTCATGTACAGAGGGCAGCAAAGGCTCATGACAGAGATTTCATAAAGCTACTCAGCCCCATGGCAACTGAACACATATGTTCTTGTCTTTTATTCTTTGGGGTTAAGCTGTTAGCAAGAACTTGGAATATTTTTTGTTGTTCCCTCCAGGAGCAGAAAAAATCTGATGGAGTCAGATGTTTCTCTTGGGATGTCTACCCAGTATTTTGCAGACAGCTCCAAATATATTTTGCCTATGGCTTGAGCAATCTGCCTTTAAACAGGGAGCTGTGTGGCTGTATTCAGGAACTGTGGCTTCTGTTTTGAAACAACTTTGCAGCTGTTTGGCTTCACGACAGGCAGGGTAACACTGCCTTTGATGAAATCCCATAACAAGAAAGGCTGTCCCAGAAGTCCTATTTTCCAGAGATACCAAACAAAAGGCTGTGTGCCTGCTCACAGCCCCATCTCTCATGTGTCAGCACTTGCACTTCACCCAGAAGAGATCTCCCAAAGTGGATGCCTAAACAACATAGCTGAAATGATGTGGTATCACCTTGCAGGTGAAAGGGGACAATCTCTGTGTTTTTTATTCCCTCTCCAGATGATCCCGTGCCTTTTGGTACTTGCATGAGCATCTTCTGAGATAATTTTCTTGGCCAGTCTGGAGGAAAAGCAATACAAGAAAATAGACTTTTTCCACTGGCTTAACAAGTTGGATATGCACACTAGAAGGCCAAATGAGTATGGAGGCATCATGACAGTCAGAGTAGGATCAACAGCTGATAAAATCTGGTACTGATGGGCCTCTTATGGTAGTAAATCAGTAGCCCAGATATCACCAAATTGCAGTTTATATTTGTAGACATGTAGGTATATCCTGGAGTAAAAACCTGGATAATCAAAGAGAGCAGATTTGGTTTTATTTTATTTCTTCTCCTCAAGTGAGCAGTCCTGCTGGGTGCAGGGAAAACAAAGTGTCAATGCCAAAGACATCAAAATTGCCTTATTTCAGAGGGTTTAGCTTTTTATAGAATTTCAAAGAATTTCAAAGCTGTTTGTGTGAGTTAATGCAAAGTTTTCTGAGCAGCAGCTTTCCACCAGGATAGCATAGTTTCATTTTCCTGTTCTGCACACATCTTCAACCTGAGCTACACCAAGTGCTTGTGATTTGGAGGTAAAGCTGTGCAAATACTGGCATGTGGCTGTGTGTTTTTCTGTCTCTCTCACATGCTCGCCAATTTAAGGCTGTATAAATGAGCATGCACTTGAATGCTTTGGCATAGAACTGTTTAAAGGCAATGCCAATGCACATATCCCAGTATGAACAGGTGCTTGGGGGCTATTCGTAGAGTCATGATCCAAGACAGTTTTGAATCCAGACATGTTCAATTTGAAAATAAAATAAAATTATAGCAACAGCTCAGAAGAATTAGGGATAATCACTTCCACCAAGACTTTGGCCTGGTTTTGCAGTCGCTTTTACAGACCTGCTGATTAACATGGAGAACAATAAGTGCCCTCTGAATCCTTAATATTAAAAAATAATAGTGAGATTATGGGGTCTTTGTAAGTCAAGGTAAATCAAGATGTGAGTGAATGGCTTCATTTCTGTGAGGAACCAGACTGGGCAAACTGGATTCTAATTTCTCAGCTGTGCTGTGGTATGAACTGTGTGGCCCCTGCAGTACACACTGAGGACAGTGGAGTCTGCCTTCTCTTTTCAGCTGGCTGGCTGATTGATTCATTCCTCTTCTTTTGCTCAAACCAGGCTCCTTACATGCTTTGGTGAATCTCTTAGTCAGTCTCTGGTACCTCTGTCGATTCAGTGTGTGTGTGTTTGTGTGTGTGCATGCACATGTATTGCACTTCATCTGCTTGATGCAATAATATCCTGAGGGAATGTGCAGGCTGTAAACTTCTTCATAACATCCTGTTCCTGCAACTTGGAGATATTGACTCTGAAGGGAAACAATGGCATGAATAAAATAAAAATAAAAAAAGTTAATTATCCTTTGTGTTTGTAATTTAATTAAAGATGCAGTAAAGTTTTACTGGTTTTCCAGGTGATGATGTTTAGGGCTCTGAAAAGCTATTTGTGCTGGTGAGATTAAAGTGCATTTTAAAATGTTCCCCGAGCACTTTCACATTTGTTGATAGATTTTTAAATTAAACTTTAAATTGTAATCTAAATTACCTCCAACAATTCATGGTCCCTGTAATGAACTCCCACCATTCCTGCTGTCATCTGACTATGATATACTGTAAATGGTAACTGCTCAGGGTTTTACTGAATAGTGCTTTAGTATTACTGCACTATATTAGTTGTGTACAACCCTCAAACAGAAATCAAAACACAACATAGGTTTGGTTTAGCATAGTAACTTTATTATTTGCTGGTCTTTAGTCTTAGTGAACAGTGCTACTGCTAATCATTTGGGACCTTATAGAGTATACTTCCAAATAATTTTTTAGGCATTCCTGTCAAGGTAGAAGTATTTGCATTTTACCAACCAATGAGCTTTTGGACATTAATCCTTAATAGGTAAAATAAAACTAATTGGGGAATATGGCTTCAAGTACTCATTCGTAAAGTGACCATGGTTCATCAGCCCCTGAGGCACAATTAGAAAAAAATACTTTCCTGAATGATTGATGTAGATTCAAAGAGGAAAAGGAGATTGCACAGAGATAGTGGAAATAATTCACCTTGGGCTGCTCTAGCATATGATGTGGGTTTGGTGAGAACAAGTGGTTTCCAAGAGCAGAGCAGAGCCTGACTTGCCTGAGCCTGGGACATCATATTGCCTGAGCTCATGGACCTGTTCCTGGGTTGAAATGGAAAACTCCAAATGTAAGCTGGCCTAATGTCCATGGGAAGCTCTCAAGGATCTCAAGAATATGGAAAATTTATTCTCACGAAACAAAAAAAAATTTAAAAAACACAAACCCAACCAACCAAACAAAAAAACTCTACGTAACCTGAGAGTAAGGTCCTAGGGAAGAGCAGAGGGAGAAAATAAGCGAATCCAGGAGTTCTTTGCAGAAGAAGGTACCTTGTTATGTTCCAGCAGTCTGTCACATAGGGGCTTTTTGACATGGGATTTTATCTTTCAGCTGGAAAGCTCTTGGTGGACTTTTCTTCCACAGCTACACATGCTGTACAGGTCTCAGCTTTTGGTTTCTATGAGTTCCCTGTTTTAATTACTTATGATGTGAAATGAAAACTGGTTTATTTGGTTACATTTGATTTCTTACCTCTCTTGCTATGAGGAAAATGAACACTGCATTTCCTGGTCACCTATGCTGTTTGCCATCATTCATTCTAGCCATGCTAGGAAACATGATCATTAATTTGACTCATGGCTTTTCCTTATTCCAACTCCCTCATTTTGGATCAGTACTATTGCAATCTTCTCCTTCAATCCTTCTTTTTCTTAAACCCCTTAGCAGATAAGCTACTGAAGGAGAATGACAGTGTTTATGGGGCTGACATGCCACAGTCCCTGACTGCCTGGCCAAGCAATTCCCTGTATGGGCTTCCTTTTTTACCTGTATGGTTTTCCTTTTATTCCTTCTCCATCTATCTCCTGCCTACCAAAGGTAAATTGTGCCAAATTATCCTGACAGCTTGCTCTGATAAGGTAGATGATTTTCTAGACAAAGGAAATGAATTAGATACTGTCTACCTGGATTTCAATAAAGCATTTGATATTGGATAATGATCAGTTGAAATGGGGGAGAGGGGAATGAGCAGAAGGGTTGGAGGGTGGGTCAGAAGCTCACTGAAAATGAGACAAAACTGAGAAATCTTTAGATGGGAAGTACTGATCTGAGAGACCACCACTCAGCAATCACTTATAGACTGGATATTTTGAATATTTTCACCTGTGAGTTTGGCAGAAGAAAGGATTGAAGGAAGGAAGGGAGTTGATGGTGATGTTTGCTTGTGAACCAAAACAAGGAGTTGGATATAGTCTGCAGGAGGAACAGTGTCATACAGAAAGATCTTGATAACTTTTTAACTAGAGGTAGAAGTGAAATTGTACAAAACCCAAAATCATGGTGAGGGGCTGGGAATGGAGAATGAAGGCTGAATTATCCTACTGATAAATAAACCCATACGTTTTTAAACATCTCTCTCTACTGAGGGCCTCTATATTTACCAATGTTCAGTTTTTATTTCCATTTTTATCTTTACTTTTCTTCCAATTTAAAAGTTTAAATGAGCATGGCTTTCAGATTGTGCTCAATTTCAACTGGAAACAGAGGCATCAGCAAGAATTCCACAGCTCTGAAAGCAGAGCCCATGCTAAGCTGCACACAGACCTCATGCCCCCTGCAAGAGACAGAGAGCAGGATGCTTCTTTTGTGAAGAAAGTGAGCCTGCAGTGAGAAGAAAAACTGGTTTGTCATTCTATCAAAAAAAAATTAAGTTCAAGCGAATATCTGTCTTTAACTTCTGTGGGTTTTGAAAAGTAAATGCTGGTATTTCAGCTCTGTGTCACTGATGAGGAGCAATTTATGAGTTTATTGCCTTCCTGGTCCCACTGAATTGAATAAAAGTGCTGCTGGAAATACTGGGTCAGCCATGTGAGCAAAGTATTCATTGTTCACTGCTGACAGAATCCCTGTGCTATGAAAGTAAACACTGCTTTCTCTCAAGCTGAAAGCAGACAACTCCAGTTTTTCTATTTCACTGGGAAAAGCTGCCTTTTTTAAAAAGCAAAATTAATATGAAAGGCAAAAAGACATTGGGAGGGGGAGATGGATTTATTCTCCCCTTTCTCCAATTTGTGAAGCTGAAGTTTCCTGATCTTAATCCTGCACATTCAACTATGTGCAGACAGACATTTTTCCAATATAACTTTATCCACAATTTGTAAGGTAAATATTCATTCTCTTAAATGCATACATAACAATGACAGAGCATGTTGAGCATTCCCCCTAAAGGACATTGTTTCTTTTTCTCCCCATTTTAAAATGATTGAAAAATGTCCTGCAATGAACCTGATGAATTAATATATACAGCAGTTTTACATATCGCTACCTATATACAGCCAGTCCTAATTTAAGGTGGGAAGCAGATAACAAACTTCACAGTGCGAAGCAGGATACCATCTCTCACTAATAGAAATTCATATTCCACATTGTACATCAGGCTGTTGGCGTTTAAAATGCTACAGTGGTGCTAACATTAGAATTCAGAGATATTTGTTGACGCTTCTCTTGAGACTGTTCATACACACACCCCCTCAAAGAGATAGCACGAGCCTCAAAATGAATTTGTCGGGGAGGCTTTGGAGCCCTGCTCTATTCATATATGGTTTCATTTTTCTCAACGTGACCTTTGGTTTGCACAGCGATGGCTTTGGTTTGCTGCTGGTTTCGAGGCAGGAGCTTCAAGGGAAAATGAGCCCGTGTCTTTTTTAGCTCTTAACAAAACTGTGGTCTTGTAGTGAACAGAGATCATATCACCCTCACAAAGTGATACATGCAGGTTAAAGGATGTCTGCCCCATTTCCCGGGGATGCAGGTCTCTTGGACTGCTGCCTGATTTCAATAAAAATGAATGGGAAAGTATGGAAATGTGCACTGAGCGAGCAACTTCAGAGATAATAGACCTTTACTGGTTTTATGATAAAGAAAGAAAAAAAAAAGAGCTTAGAAAAATGAGAATTTGGATACTTTTGAGTTGCTTTTGTTGAAAGGTACTATAAATATGAAAGGTCACTTTTTTATAAATGTGATTAGCACAGAATGATGATAATTAAAAATACTGCTGATAACACTCCCACATCAATAACTGTATGTTTTGGATTTTTCAGTTTTGTTTTATTTGAACTACTGCTGATAGTGCCTACTATAGCTCAGATGTCAAACCTTTCTATTCTAATGCTATCGTCACCATGTTCTTGAGTATAAGATATTTGGAATGCCCCCAGATTATCAATTTATATGTGTTTTGATACATAGGGAATATTAACCTCTTGTAATAACATATAGGGATGTTAATAAAAGTATGAGTTTAAAGAGTTGCTTAAGTGTATTATAAATTATTTTATTTGGTTTATATTATTTGCTATCTTGGCTGTTGCCAAGTCATGAAAGGCTAAAAAGAATTCATAGTTATTAAGTTAAAATA